>JAMKCH010000042.1:0-39892 GCA_023653785.1 Ophioderma brevispina
AAAATTCCATCATGGTTCAAGAGCATACACTTTGAGGCAAATAAATTCAACAATTTTTTTTCCAATGTGCCATCTCAAATATTCCAAAATGGCGGAAAAAGATCAAAATGGCGTCTTCTGAGTGCGACGGACGGAATTGTTAAAAATAGGTACAATTATTTATGGTGAGGGATGATTTGAATTTTTACTTTTGTATGTTAGTGGTTGCATGACTAGTCATCCATAAACTTTTAACAAAATTCTAAATGTGTTTCTAAATTAAGGAAAAACTTCAAAAACAGTGTGTCAATTCCGTCCGTCGCATTTTTTTTTATTGTAAATGATGTAATAAAAGGTGATTATGATGGAAAAATATAAAATGTGCAGCATATTAAAATTATGAAAAAAATTCCATCTGTCGTAGATCTGTCTATTGCAAAATAGTGCAAAAAATGGATGTTTAAAAAATAAGATAAAAAGGTGTGCTATGTTAATTTTTTTATTTTAATTATTCTTTACATGCATAATCAACTTGTTAACAAAAATATTGATGGATATACAACATTACAATTCCAGCACGACAGCATGTAAAATTGTTCCGTCTGTCGCATTCCGTCCGTCGCACTTGTATCTGATCGCTTTTGATGATATTTCAAGTTATCGGAATAATAATCAATAATTTCCTCAAAATATTTCTTTCACTTTTTACAGGTAAGAGACCTAACTCAACATGTATACTGATAGTGGAATCAAGCTCCCCTTAATTTTGACAATAATGAAACAAGTGTTCAGAAGTTTTGGAAACTCACTTTTTGTCAATTCCGTCTGTCGCAATCATAAACTGTGTTGCCATAGCAACATACTTGAACTTGACCACTTGATTTTTTTTCATATTAAAGTATACAAGTTACTTATTCAATTCATGTAATTATTATGCATGCTTAGGTTCAAGTAGGGGAATAAATACAAGCAAAAATAACGGTCAAATTCCGTCCGTCGCAGAAACAGAGGTTTGGATTTGCTTATTCCGCATCGGATCCGCTGCGCACCCACCCCGGCTTTTTCAGTACACTCCCGTACGTAGCGTTGTAGGAGGTAGGTACAGACGACGTGCAACGCTACGTGAACGAGCTAATTTTAAGCGTGTAGTGCGTTCTGCTAGCGTACTACGCACTGGCTGGTGATTGGGTGCAAGTGCACCTTGACAACAATCGCCGATGCTGATTGGCTCAATCGTGCGCGATCTGTGCAAAATTTGCATAGCCCTGGCCCCGGAAGTGGGATGACGAGTGGACTATGCGTTAAAGGAACTGTGGCTTAGACTTTAGGAACTAGACTATAGGATGCTTGATATTCATGAATCATGTACTGGTTTGAAATATCCATGGCAATGCCTGCGTGCAGTGGCAAAGTCAAAAACCATTTAAAGCAGCACTGGCACATTTTCACAAAGGAAGTGTCTATTGACACGATGATCATGTCTATAACCTCGCCCGAAATGGCTATCTCTCGTTTGTGAGAAAGTGGAGCCGATAGGCGTACTGTGACTGAGGTGTGCTTAGATAAGAAAGTATGCTCCAGGACCATATGGTCCTGATATGGTCCAGGACCATCCAGGACCATATGGTCCTGGAGCATAAATAAAAAAGGAGCATATTTGAATATGCTCCTTGAGCATCTAGAAAAGTATGGGCCAGGACCACATTTGCCATGGTCCTGGAGCATAAATAAAAAAGGAGCATATTTGGATATGCTCCTGGAGCATCTGGAAAAATATGTAAAATATGGGCCAGGATCACATTTGCCATATGGTCCTGGAGCATTTAAATAAAAAAGGAGCATAATTGAATATTCTCCTGGAGCATATTTGAATACACAATTGGTCCAGGCCTGAGCATGTGGCAAATATGCTCCTGGAACAGTGGAGAAATATTCTAAATCAAATACTGCATGTGCACTAAAAATTGACTTAGAATATTTCCCCAGATTACTTATGCTCCAGGACCATAACCACACGATCATCGTGTCAATATCCTCGCCGGAAATGGCTATTGACGCGATCATTGTGTCAATAACCTCGCCCACAATGGCTATTGACACGATCATCGGTTGTGAGAAAGTGAATGGCTATGGAGCCGATAGGCGTACTGTGACTGAGGTGTGCTTAGTTAAGATTTTGGCCCAAAATTATGCTCCAGGACATATGGTCCAGGACTCTCCAGGACCGTATGGTCCTGGAGCATAAATAATCTGGAAAAATATGTCAAATATGGTCCAGGACCACATTTGCCATATGGTACTGGAGCAATAAATAAAAAAGGAGCATATTTGAATATGCTCCTGGAGCATATTTGAATGTATACACAAATGGTCCAGGCCTTAGCATATGGCAAATATGATCCTGGAGCAGTGGAAAAATATGCTAAATCAAATACTGCATGTGCACTAAAAATTGACTTCGTGTCAATATCCTCGCCCAAAATGGCTATTGACGCGATCATCATGTCAATAACGTCGCCCAAAATGGCTATTGACATGATCATCGTGTCAATAACGTAGCCCGAAATGGCTATTGACATGATCATCGTGTCAATAACGTAGCCTGAAATGGCAATCATTGTGTCAATATCCTCGGCCTTTCACAAAATATTAAATTTCTTCAATTTGATTGCAAATGATATCTAGACTAGGCCATTGGAAGAATAGAGATATTTGGCCCATTTCACAATTAGGCGCCACTTTTTGTCAACTTAGGGGTCAATTTTTCAAAATGAGTTAAAAGTTGTTTACTACTCATTTTCTTCTTGCCAAGGCTACAGGTTTTCATAAAAATACCTCTGGCAATTTAGCTTAATTGTTCACCCCTCAAATAAAATTCAAGTTACTTGTTTAATTTTTGGTAATTTTGTTGAAAAATGAATTCTAAATTACAAATGAATTACCGTATATACATTGACTTATCCATATAATGTTAATGGACAATGGGCAACAGAAAGTATACCCCAGGCTTCCTCTAGGACAAATTTGAATAAATTTGGTTGTTATTTCACAGATATATGGCAAATTCAAGGTGTATTTTTGTGACCAAAATGGGAATTGAATACTAATAGTTTACTTCACACTGAAAATAATCAATGTGTGGCTCTGATAAATTCAATGGTTTAAACCTCTTGGTATAGGTAATAGGGACAAATAATGCCAGCTGGCCAGGATAAATAGATAATTGATATCAATGTTTGTTAAAAGTTGGATGTGACATATTACAATGTGAACGGACAACTAATGATGTTAAATAAAAGTGTTTTCAACCAAAGAGTGCTTGAAGATTTAACATTTTAAGAGTTCCTACAGCACAGTAGAACATTTCAAAACACTTATTGGGAATCGGTAGTATATTGGCTAGTTTTAAGGATGGATGTGACATTCCTTTCTTGTGAACGGACAATTGCATCAGTATGAGTAGTTGTTTAATCTGAAGAATTATGTTTTATTCAGTCCAACTGAATTTTTTTGACAAGTACCTATCACATTTTGTAATTTAAAATGTTTTTCTGGTCTCTGATTCAAGAAATGTTTCAGAAGCCCATGCATTACTGAGCAAGGCTATGTTTATGAAAAATTTAAAAATGGAAATTGTTCTGAAATACATCAAACAACCTTATAAAATATAACCCATATAATGTGAAAAAGCCAATCAAACAAGTTAGTTGATGAGTTATATAGGTTTTTTATCCAAAAACTCCTTTTTGATGGATGTGACAAATGGGTGTGAACTGAATTAGTGGTCTGGCATTAATTTAAAGAGCATATTCGACACATAACTCAATGTGATTTTTAGCGATCCCAAATAGCCGTACAAAATAACTGAAATAGGGTACACTAATGATATTTATCTTTGAGCAATTAAAGAAAGTTGTTTTGGATGTGACGGATGTGACTAATGTCACAAAAGTGAAGGGACAAATTGAAATGATTGCCCAGCCCTTAAAGATCGTATGATCCTAATGTGTAGGGTACCAGTATAAAGCTCTTCCAACTGTATTTCAAAAATAATATTACAAGTGGAATATTTCATTCTTGTTAAACCCCAAATTCTACATTTAAAATATGGTGGATGTGACAAAATAGGTGAACAGACAATGAGTACTCCTCATCCATTTTGCTGTAAACAAAAATTAGAGGAGCAATAACAATAATGTTTTATTCCAATAATCTTAGGACATTAATTATTCAATTGACAATATTCTTTGCTAACAGGAAATAATTGATGTTTGTTTTAGGAACCACTTGAAAATGGGGTAAAAGTGAATGGACAATGTCACATCCACACACTGAATTTTGCAAGCAAATCATACTTATACAAGAAAAGCAATGTCCTTAATTTTTATCTTAATACAATATGGGTCTTATTCCCTAACAAAAATAAATAGAGGATTAGGGAAAATGGACTTGTTGAAGAATGGCAGCTTGATAAAAATAACCTGAATTTCCAGTTTACACCATAAATGGCCATTTAAGGCACATTATGATATCACAGCACCTAAACATGTGTCAGGAACAAATTGGTTAAGCTATGGTAGGTAGATCCCATAGGGAGAATGGTAAAACCCCAAATAATGATACTCTGATCATAATTTTGCACATGCTAGGAAGAAAGAGGCGATGGAAGTCATAAGAAAACTGCCAAGACGTTACCTGGGCGGATATAAGGAAGCGACCATCCACTTCTTATAAGCAGATGTCGCCTCAAACGAAAAGGATTCCCACCAATCGGAAAGTGCAGAGGTTTGATCTACAGAACATTGTGCTCAAATACCAACATTGAGGACCACAAAAGATTTGGAAAACCCTCATGATCAGTGCAGAAGAGTGATCCAGAGAACTGGGAGTGAACATCAAGAACACTATAACCACCACCGCAAAGAAACACATTCCACTTAGACAAAAAGAAAAGGGATATCTCCAGGCTTACACAAGAAGTCTGAATCTGTGATGAACGGCGCCCGGCTTAAAGAAGTAAGTCTACAGAATAGTAACCTGTACCGAAAGTTATTGGGAGAGATTCAGCAAACAAGCAGACGAGACAAAATAAACCATCTCACATCACATGTGCAGGAGATTGAAGACCACAGCTCTAAAAATAATAGCAGGCATCTCTTCAAGGGGTGAAAGATCTCACAAACGAAATGCACATCCAAAACTGGGCAGTTGTTAAAAGCTGATAAGGGCACTGTGCTGAGGAGCAGTGAGGGAAATAAAGGAAAAGATGGAAGAATTACTGTGAGGGGCTCTTGCTTCAAAGAATGGTACACTAGTTTACACATTGAGGTACGCGGAAAACGAACCAGAACATTCTACTCTCTGAGGTTCAAAATGCCATCCGAAGCTAAAGATAACAGGCACCTGGGGCAGATTGAGATTCCGCAGAGTTCTGAAAAAAAACATAGATGAAGCTGGTGTTTACAAATGTGAACACAACTCTGCAATAAATATGGCAATCCTACATCTGGCCAGACGATTGGAAAAAAAGTCAGTTTTCCTCACACTGCCGACGAAGGTGATGTTAGTGAGGCAAAAACAAAGAACAATTGCACTTAGGTCCACATAACAGCAAAATCCGTTGCACATCTCAGTATGAGAGGCTCAAGCAGTTATTTGAAAGAGGAACTACACCAAGAACGGCTGCTCAGGAAAGGCAGAGGCACCAGGGACCATATCGCTAACATCAGACTATCATTGAGAAATGCAAGGAATTCCAACAGAAAGCATACTTTGCTTTATGATTAGGCAGGCATTGACTGTGTCCAGATATGGAGCTCTGTGGAATATTATGCACTGATGAATGGGAGTCCCAGGCCCATTTGGTCAAAATCATCCAAAGTGTAATGACGGCAGGGTGGTAGCGTGTGTTCAACTGAAAAAGGGGGGAGGGATCTGATTGTTCAGTCTTGGCCAAGGAATACGGCAGGGATGCATACTCTCGCCCAAACGCTGTTCAACCTGTATGCTGAATACATCATGAGACGTGTCCTTGATGACTGGAATTGCGCAGGGGCGGAATTTCTATTGGAGGATAGGATGGAGACTCAGCAATCTTCGATATGCCGATGACACAACACCTTCTGGCTACACCCATGAATGAGCTGAGTATACTCCTTGATAGAGTAAATACTGAGAGTGAAAGCAAAAGGATACTACTAAATGTGCCAAAACCAAGATCATGATCATGGTGAAGACCTGCCTACAGATCATCTCTTAGTGGATGGAAAGTGGAAAGGGTTACTCAATTCAATTCCTGGTGCCCTAATCTCCAGGGATGGAGTCGGCCTGTGGAATTGAAATCAGAAAGCGCTTAGCAATGATAGATCTTCAATGGCTAAAGTCACAAAAATATGGGCTGATAGGGAATCACAAAGGCCAACAAAAACTCGTTGGTTCGTGCACTCATATTCCCAGTTGAACCTACGGCTCTGTGAAAATCATGGACACCTCACAAAATCAGATTGTAAAAATTCTGCCTGTAGCTCTGGTGCTGGCGAGAATGTTCAGAATATCCTGGACTGCGTAAAGAACCATTAACAGTGTGCTGCACTACAGAAGGGAAAGGAAATTGAGAAAAGACGGTTCCTGCGGATCATGTCAACCGCCAAACATAAGTTACCTTTGGCATATTTGCAAGAAGGGAGGGTAAATGCTTGAAAAAGTCATCCTTCAAGGAAGATTGTGAAGGAAGGGAAGGAAGGAGGAAAACGTGGGAGGCCACGGACACGGTGGATTGGACAGGATTAAAACTCTGGTTGCGTCAATCTCTTCCATCAGTGTACATGCTTTGCAGCAGACAGACAGAGATGGTATGTCATCACGAAGGTCGCTACCGGTCAGTCATGACGGAACCGTACAACAACAACAGGAAGAAAAAGACAACATTCAAAAAGTGGCGCCTAATCATGAAATGGGCCATTTACATTTAAAAATAACATATCCCAAAACAGATAGGGACATTAATAAGAGGCTAAAGACATCCAGGTAATTTGTTATAAATTAACTATAAAAAATTGTTCTGTTTACCCATAAGGGCGCTGATAAACATTTCAGGTGAGGGCTAGTGTATATATAAAAAACTTCACAACCATGCAAAAATATCAATTTTGGAAAATCATGAGGGTGCACCATTTTTCAAATGTGCCAGTGTCTCTTTAAATCTTGAGGTTGAGATAATATTGTAAAACAACACCTCGCGACGCTCAGCGCCGGCCTGTCCTCGGGCCAAAACAAGCGTGTACTTATCCATGAGTGAACCCCTAATGTAGTACGGTACTCCCACTTAGAATGCGCCAGGGGTAGAATTCGTAAAGAGCTGCTTGAGTCCAAGTGGACTCTCGCTATATTGCACGAGTCCATGGACTCCCCGCCGAGTGATGTGAGTTGATTATCAATGCATGTCCGGTGTTTCTATGCGAGTCCACATGGACTCGCGTTGTATCAATCTTGCGCAAGTCTCTGCGTGAGTCGACTCGCGGACTCGCTCCGAAATTCTACCCCTGTGCGCTAGTTAGGGCACATGCTATTTTTCTCCAGTCTAAGAAGGACCACCAGAAGGACACAGCATGCACTTGAAAGTACTTGAAGCATGGATTTTAAGGGCGCTATTTACATGAATTATGTAAATTGTTTTGCATTTTTATACATGTGTAGTACTAACCCTAACACGCCAGACCGGCAACAACCAGCAAGTTACTTCAATTACCGAAATCTGCGGTCAGACGTCTGGAGATATTTCACATTTTTAGCAATGCTGTGAGTTGATGGGACATCTTCCCCTCAGGACACCCATTGCTGTGCATTGCCACTGGGCCGCTTTTCCCTCAGAAAATCGCCGTTAAGGGACTGCTGCTGATTGCCAGTAAGACGGCCCCGTAACTTTTCAGGTAGTTTCCCGATGCCATCTTGTATCCCACCGTGCACTACTTTCCTAAGTACTTTAGGGTTCTTCCCAAATCTCAAGTTTACGTTGGACCTTCCGAATTTGGCAGATTTGTCAAGGTCAATTTTGCGAACCCGGAATGCGAACAAGATAGCCATTGCTTTGCATTGCCACTCAGACGCTTCCCCTCAGGAGCTGGACGAAGACGAAAAACAAACTGCTCTGAGTTGATGGACGTTTTGCCCTCAGGAGACCCATTGCTGCCTATTGCTCATCAGCTGGTGGGACTTCAACGCTATTCTGCCATTTTTTCGCTGGAGGGAAAATGGCCCACTGGCAACCCAAAGCACAATTGTGCCTATTTGCTGGTGGGACTTCAGGAGATACTTTCGTGGTATGGTCCGTACCTTGCATTGCTGGTGGGACGAGTTGTCGGGAGCGACCCATGACGTGTTAGGGTTAATTATCATTTTTGATCAAAGTATGGTTGAAAAAGATGCATTAATTACTTTCTTATAATTAAGTTTTAAAATAATTTTGTTAAACATGGTGAGGAAATAAATACATAAGAAATGCATTGCATTACCTTAAAAGTTTTTAATAATTAAATACAAAACTTTAAAAAGAAACACACCCCCATGCCCACAGCCTATTATTGTTATTTGAAAAATGTTATCACTGGTCGAAACCAATAATACATGTAAAAGTAAATGACAAATGCTTTTTGCCAAGTTTTGTGTCATCTCATATACTTTGATCAGCCATATCTTCGGAACCGAGAGTACGATTTTACATTGTAGTCAAATAAAAAGTATTTCAAATCTGAGACTTTACTGCATATATCATGGTTATTTATTACAATATCACACGTTGGAATCTTTGATACCTCCCAGCATGTACAGCCTGCTGGACGTACTTGCATATGTTTATTACTCAACTATACAATCACTATGCAAGACAAGTCATTTACGTGTGTCTTGTCCTTATGGGTTGTTTTACAATCCAGGTACCTCGGCTGTCTCATGTAGGGTGAAAAATGAAGTGTCATGATTACTTTCAATATTGATGTTTTTGCATTGTAGGCAAGTCAAGAAGTATAATTTCAAAATTTGGAGGCGTCATGTCTTCATGAACAATTTTTTATGATTGATGAAATGTCACAATTTTCGGAGAGGACAAGATTTTGAGAACACTTCATTCATTTCTACATTTGGGGTAAAAAAAACTAAGTGCTTTGATTATTTTCAGTGTTAAAGGGATAAGCAGCGATTTGCTAATCATCTCTGAACATTGAAAAAATCATCAAAATTAATATTTTTGTATTTTTGTTACTTGCATTGATATGTGAACATAACCTGCAAGTGGTTGGCTTGAAATCCGTGTATTAAAGACAAGGCAGTACTTTTTATCTGATTCTGTAATTTCTATGCGTGCGTATCAAAATTCCGACTTGTGATCAAATAACCCTTTCCTGTGAATATCCCAGTTTTTAAGTGTGATATTGTGCACCATGATCTGTACCGTTTGACCTCGAACAAAAACATTATGGAGCTTTGTTTATTCTGTACTGGTGTAAACCACAATCAGCTGTTTAGTGTAGATTTGAGACGCCATCGCTGTATGTCTATTTGCGGTAGACGGTATGACAAAATTCTTCAAATACTTCATTTGGTGGTTTATTTGTACATCCTTGATTTATAAGTAAATGCATTTCCATATTTTTTGATTCTCTCGCATTATTGCTGCTAATCCCTTTAATGTTTTTTTGTATTATATATATATATATATATATATATATATATATATAAATCTACAATGGTATATTAGGGAGACAGTTGATAAGCATTAGCCTTATAATGAGCTCGTATAGTGATTTAAATTATTTTAATATTCATATCCTATTGTTATTCTAGTGGATTACCTTCATTTGCCTAATTAATATTCATATCCTTGGACGGAATAAACCGCAATTCTAAAGGAAACGTTAGAGAGAGAGTAAATGTCTCCCTCCCGTTATTCATTATATAGTACATAACAAGATCAGTGTCTCCCAAAGTTGCGATATAGGGTTATATATATATATAATATATATATATATATATATTATATATATATATATATATATATATATATATTTGACTAGATTGAACCATAGGGCGAAAATTTAATAATTCATTAGTCTATAATGAGCCTTTCTTATTATGCTAATTAATTAATATTCATGTTTATTGTTAGCTAATGAGATTATCTCTCATTTGCATAAATTAATATTCATTTCTTTTGACGGAATAAAGCGCAAACAAAAGATAACGTTAAGGCGAAACAAAATTTCGCCCTAACGTAAAAGTCTATGTTTATGAATAGAAATATCGCCCTAGCTTAGGATATATTGATATATATATATATATATATATCTATGGTGGATAAGTCAAGCAGTATGTTTCCAAAATTAGGATGTGTGATATCATCGGGAACCATTTTTATGGTTTGTGAAACTTCATGTTTTCGGAAAGGACAGATTTTGACGGAACACTGACTGCTAACTTTCGATCATGTGAAACAGGAAAACTTAATGGATAGCCACCAGGTGTTTACTACAAATGTATAGAACATAAACGAGAGTTTTAAAAGAAAATATCACAAATCAATCTTTTAATTTATAAGCTTTATTGGCCAAAATATGGAGTGGACATTATTTGACGGAATTTACCACTAAATTTCAAATTGACACCACATGTTACTAAATGGTAATATTCTTTTAAGATTTCTGGATATTAATTACTTTGCTTCAAATGTTATTCCTTAATGTTGCATGTTGTCCCAAATGTTCTCTATGACAGTGCTGAATCTACTCAAATATTAACCTACTTCAAATGAGAGTGATGTTAAGCAATTTCCACACATGTGTGCATATTTTGTTATAGTCATCGAGCTTTTCAAACAGTGTCTTTTCAGCTGTAGGTAGTGCTCTTGGCGGGTCTTTAAGTTGGCATAGTACCATTTCTATGTAAAAAGTACAGTCATTGTTTTTTATGGGTCATATTGTAGTGTTCAGCCAAGAGGTACCCTGATTGTAAAATAACCCTTATACTCGATGTTTATACGACCCAGACCTAGGGGCAAAGCCGCATATTTCACAAAGAAATAGATTAATTAGAGATTAATCTTGCATGTAAGCAACCTCATGCGGGTTCAGGGTAAAGAATACCGTATTGTTCCTAATAAACGCCCCGGGCGGTGCATTTTTTCAAAAGGGAGGGCGTTTATTACAGTCAAAAATGGAAAGTAAAAATCCTGCAAAAATCCACCCGTAAAACACATGCTTATTTCGCTGATTACCAATAATACAAACTAACGAGCAGGCCTAGGGGACACTGTTTTCGCACCTGCCGAGGTCAAAGTTCCATACTAATTAAACTATTACAACTGTGCACAACAGCGATTATGATATGGATTACGACAGTCCCGGCCATTAAATCATGTGTGATTTAGGTAAGCTTAACTCATTTTCTGAATTGTTTATCCACAAATCGTAGGGGCGTTTTTATTAGAGCAGGGGCGTTATTCGGTTAACAACATGGATGCCTGATGTTATCCCTGCATGTTGTAAGAGGTGATTAAAAAGGGATAGAAAAGGGTGTGATCTCTTGTTGTTGTGCTTTTACTGTAGACTTGTTTTCTGCATGTGTCATCGCAATCAATAAGGGCTGTCTGTGTCAACCCTCGTGCTTGTGTTTTACACAATTTTATTTTTGCCCATTTTAAACATCAACCTGTGTTCTATCATACCAACAAAGGTATCTCTGCAGACAATCCCGAGCTGTATTTTTTGCCGAGTTAAGTTAAAGCAGCTATTTGACGCCATCAAGCGGCAAGGTGCAGCGTCGCGTGGTGAATTTTTTGATGCATAGTGAAGCGATTACGCGGTTTTAATGTCCTTTGCTGCGAACGCATCTTGGAAAAAATAAAAATAAAAGTTGAAAATGGAAACAAAGCTAATTTAGACCAGATGAATTTCAATCTGCTGAAGTTTCTGGGTTTTAGAGGGGGGACAAAAGGATGTTTGATTCCATAGTGCTTAAAGATGTATTTTCAGCACACTGCACAGAGACTCAATTTTGAAGTTCAAGATAAAGTTACTTGGAAGAGACAGCTTGAAATGCGTGAAAAGTCCACTTTTTACTAAACCAGAAATTTTATCAATGTCAATTTTCGCAAAAAATGGCAAAATTTCATACAAGATAACTCCAAAAAATACCGAAAAGAGTAAAGGTAAGGTTTAACTTTCTACGATCGGTCTGCTCTAGGACACGGGTTTTTTCTAATTGTCATTTTGTTCGATTCAACTCTAAAGATATTCTCTATATTTACTAAAATTGGAAAAGAAAAGTAAAAGAACAATTTTTGACTTTTTAATATTTTCAAAAATTAAAGCTCTATTTTTTAAAAAATGAAAAAAAAAGTCCCCAGACAAATTGTCTTGTTTTCTAAAAAAATAACATAAGACTTCTGAAATAATGAAAATTCAAATTGTTTTTGATTATGCTGTCTGAACATTTTGGGGCAAAAATCTGTTTTTTTAGTGTTTTTCTCAAAAATACGGAAAAAGGTATACATTAATCTGATGCCACCCATCGGGTTCAATCCAATTTTCTTTTAGAAATATATACTTTACATACAATATTCAAATTTGCAAAGTTATAAACTAAATAGATACTCGAAAACTCAGGGTTGACACTGTCTAAGTTTTATATTGTTTCTGTGAAATAAGGTTTTTTTTGATCAACAAAGCTTCCACAAAGCTTGTAAAGATGTGCCAAAATATTTCTTTTAAAATAAGAAGTCTTTGTATGATCTATTTTAATGGAATCTTGGCTTTGTAAAAATAAGAGTTTTGATGTTATAAATAAGAAAATGTGTGTTTTAATGTTTGTTCTGTCAAAATGTTTGATCAGTATTGGCCTAATAAAAACGCCCCAAGGGGCGGTAATTTTCAAAGGAGGGAGTTTAGTACAGTCAAAAAAATGGAAAGTCAAAAATCCCGAATACAGCACCTTACACAGCTTATTTCGGACTCTTTTTGATTACCCAATAATACAAACGAACGAGCTGGGGGACGCTGTTTTCGCACCTCCCGAGCAAAGTTCCATGCTAATTAAAAAAGGGATTAGCAGCGATTTGCTAAATCCGAAACATAAAAAAATCATCAAAATTCATATTTTCGTATTTTGTTACTGGCATGGATATGCATACATAACCTGCAAGTGGTGGCTTGAAATATGTGTAAGTAAAGACAGGCAGTACTTTTTATCCTGATTATTTAAGTCTATAGGTCGTATCAAAATTCTGACTTGAGATCAAAAAAGCCTTTTTCGGTGAAGATCCCAGATTTTAGTCATGATGTTGTGTCCCATGATCAATACAGTTTGACTTTCAAACAACAAAACATTACTGGATCTTGTTATTCTGTGCTAGTGTAAATCACAATTAGCTGTTTATTGTTAGATTTTGAGACGTCATCGCTGTATGTCTATTACGCAGGAGCGGTTGGACAAATTGCCTCAAATACTTATTTTTTTCACTATTTGGTGGTTTGTTTCTCTATTTTTAAAGCAGTTATAGGAATTGTACACACGTTCCCTGATTTATAAGTTAAAACAAATCATTTCCACATTTTGATTTTCTCTCGCAAGACCCTCCTAATCCCTTAAACTTGTACAACTTCTGCCACAACAGCGATTAGATACGGATTAAGACAGTCCCAGGCATTAAATCATGTGATTTAGGTATAACTCATTTTCTTGAATTGTGTATCCAAAATCGTAAGGGGGGGTTTATTCATTACGTTACAACTCTCTTGAAAATTTTTGTTACCTCCTATTGGACATTTCGCCGGTAATAAATCATCTAACAATTGACCCAACAATACTATGTAGTCCCAATTTCAGGATACTGGAGGACATAAAATGCCCTGGGATCATCACACCCTTTGAAGTTAAGACCTGATGATGCCCCCAGGGCATTTTATGTCCTTCACTATCTTGAAATTGGACTACATAGGTGTAATGGGTGAGATGTCAGATGATTATTTTACCGGCGAAAGTCAAATAGTGGGTTTACAAAAAGTTTAAAGGGTGTGGTGTAACGTAATGTTAGAGCAGGGGCGTTTTTAGGAACAACATGGCCTAAGGTAACCATGGTGTGACCAATAGACACAAGTGTGTTGAGGTATCGTTTTAAATTATATAACCTACATGTAAGTAAATTTTAAGAAGAGGGATTAATCTTCTTAAGTCTGCAATGCTTCTACGAAGAATGTGTAAGATTTTTTTCCCCTGCCACTTTAGCAGAAGGGAGATTTTCTCATAGCAAAATCTTTGTGGTATTGGGATTAATGGCAGTCGTCGTGCATGTACATCATAATAATAATAATAATAATGGCAATTTGTAAAGCGCCGGTATCCGCCGCAACGAAGCTAATCGCGCTTCTCATGCACAACGACCCAAAATAACAGTAAAAACATGAAAATACTATAGTCAGGGACAAAAAAATGTATACAAGAAAGAGTAACATTGTGAATATAATCAGGTCAGAGAGTTCAAGCAAAGGTCTCTGATCCAAATATGTCTTCAGTTCTTCTTAAAGATATTTACATGCCGGGTGTTCACAATAGTCAGGTAAGCTATTCAACAACTTAGGGGCTGCACCTGAAAACTCCGCTGTCCCCATTGATGTTTCGAATTTTCTTGCAGAAGTCCCTGACTTTGAAGGCGTAGCCACGTACCCTGCAAACATATGGTTGCATAACTAGTTCTGTTAAGAACAAGAGAGCCCTGTTTCATGCAGGATCTTGAAAACAATAAGGCCACATTTGTATTTCAATCTATGTTCGATTGGAAGCCAGTGTAGGTCGGCCAACACAGGGGTTATATGATCTGTTTTCTTGGTATATGTGATAACCGGCAGCTATATTCTCAATCGGTGTAAGCGTGAGAGTGCGAGTTAGTAATTCATAGAGAAGTGAATTGCTGGAGTCAAGTCTGGATTGTGACAAATGCATGAATGATAGTTTCAGCTGCATCCCTTGTTAAAGTCCGGATTGGCCAATATTTCGGATTTGAGGCAGAAGGCAAGCCTTTGATAGTGCTGTCACATGAGAGTCCATTGTTAAATTGAAATCAATACACATGACCCCCCAGGTTCGAACATTAGTAGCGGGCGCAATGTACGAATCTCCCACTCTAACTTGTTGAACATTGACCTTTGCGGATTTGATGCTTAGATCCGAGTACATATTAAAATTCTGTCTTAGAGTCAGTCAGCTTGAGGAAATTTGATTCATCCATTGTCTGATCATCGACGAGTTTTCAATTTATTTCTGAAGGGCGCGGAAGTCAACATCTGCCTGCACAGGTTTTACAGATACATAAATCTGCGAACCATCTGCATGGAAGTGATAGTTCAGTTGATGCCGACGAATATGATGTCTCCCGTGGCAGTGTTAAATGGGAAAGAGCCTGGTCCAACACATGAACCTTGTGGAAGTCCATACTTCAGTTGAGCTAAATCGGAAGTCTATCGTTATGCCGATAGCTTGTGATCTTCCTGAGAGGTATGATCTAAACCCAATCAAGCAACACCGCCAATAACAATTCTATGCTGAAGGAGTGAAACAACAATCATGGTCTACGGTATTCAAACGCAACGACAGATAAGTCAAGTAGAGGACTAGTAGTAAGTAATCTTTCCTTCGTCTGTGGCATGCAGCACATCATTTCTGTCCTTTCAGAAGTGCAGTTTCCGTGCTATGAAAAGCAAGGTATGCAGGCCTGGAATCTCCCTACCAGGTCATGTTGTTGTTAGAAGGGGTACCCGTCTAGATAAAACCACACGTTCCCAGTTTTTCCCAAATAAATGTCAAAATTTGGATGACTGGCTAAATTCTGAAATTGTGGCCGGTCAAGGTTCTCTTTCTTTATAAGTGGTCGAACATGAGCGACTGTCAAACTCTTGGGAAAACGCCAGTTTCAAGCGAGTATTCACTATTTTGGTAATGATAGGAACGATTGCATTGTTGTTTTCTTCAGAAGAGATGTGGGATTGGGGTCAAGCTCCAAGCTTTGGTGGAGCCTTGGTTAATGCCAGAATCTGATCCTCGGTAGCAGGTTCAAAAGATGTTAGGTGGTGAAGTGTGTTTTTGGTCGTCATATGACCAGTCATCCACAGTATCAAACCTGTCCCGGATTTTCTTTATTTCTCAGTGAAGTATCACAAATTGGTGCAGACTTTATGCCGAGGCAGCATCAGAAGGGAGAAAACTTGACGCGATGAAGGAAGCTGATCCGCAATTGGAAAAATGTCGCTTTTGATCTTTAGCGTGCACTATAAACAAGTCACTATAATATCTGCATTTTGCTTTGTAATCAATGAATTACCTTTTGACTTTCTGTTGGGTGTATAACTGCCGATCAATTTCTAGGCGTGTCTGTCGCATTTAGGCTTAATGTCTACGCTCTTTCTCCTAATTATTTCAGTGTTATAACAAGAAGTGTTTGGACGAATCTTCACAGTTCGTGCTTTAGTGGAGCATGTTTCTCAAACAGTTTGGCTTAGAAAATCAGAGTAGCGATTAACAGATCATTAAATCGCGCGACAAGAATCCAAATCCGCGTCAGCGAATATCAGAACAGAATTAATCAATATTCAAATAACGTGTAAGTTCCGAGTTGAATGACTTTAGCAGCGTACGTGGCTTTTTAAGAAATAGTCTACAAGTAACCGCAAAATGATCACTTGTGATACCATCATGACATTCAGATCAGTGAAAGTTGGCAAGTCAGACACATGTTAGACCCTTGACCCAATCTTGATGACAACTTGACCCCATAGGCCCTTTATACATATCTACACTACTGGCCTGTGACGATCGTGCAAAAGCTCGACGTTTCTGCTTCTTATTTCCCTTGAAAACCCATTGCTCAAACTCAGCTTTCTTAAAAGGTGCTTGTTCCGATTTTGTCATCATGTTATCTACTCGATTATGAGAGCCTGACAAACCGTTTGTACACACTGACCAACAAGTACAGTGGAAACAAACTTGCGATTATGATGCTAGACGTGATAATGCATATGTGCAAAGCCCTATTCACGGTGCTAATATTAATGGTTAACCATTAGAAACAGTACTTTTTTATCTTTATTTGAGAAAGAAATGTATTTGGAGACTGAAATTTCAGGACGAAATGGAGAAAAATACGGCTTTTCATCTGATTTCAAAATTATACTACTAGTCTTGTTGATTTATCATTTGATGAAAAGGGTTTTAACATTTGCCTGGAATATCCACCAACTTTCATGTAAACAAACTTGAGTCATAAGGCAACATGAAGCCCCATTTTCTGATGAGGTCAAAGGTCACATACCAGGTCAAAGGTCACATACCAAGGTCAAAGGTCACATACCAAGTTCAAAGGTCACTTTACTCACATACCAAGGTCAAAGGTTTGAAGAGCCGACCCACGTGCCCTGCAACATATGGTTGCACCTAGTTCTGTTAAGTAACAAGGAGCCGTTTCATGCAAGATCTTGAAACAATAATGCACATTTTGTATTTCCAATCTCTGTTCTATTGGAAGCCAGTGGTAGGTCACCAACACAGGGTTATATGATCTGTTTTCTTGGTATATGTGATAATCCGTGCAGCTATCTTCTGCAATCGTTGTAAGCGTGAGAGTTGCGAGTTAGTAATTCCAATAGAAAAGAAAGTGAATTGATGGAGTCATGTCTGGATGTGACAAATGCATGAAATAGTTTCAGCTGCATCCCTTGTTAAATGTTTCCGGATTTTGCCAATATTTCGATTGAGGCAGAACGGCAGCCTTTGATACTGCTGTCGACATGAAGTCCTGTTAAATTTGACTCAAACATACCCCCCAGGTTCCGAACATTAGTAGCTGGTGCAATGTAAGAATCTCCCACTCACATGTTGAACATTGACCTTTTTGAGATTTGCTCTTAGATCCGAGTATCATAAATTCTGTCTTAGAGTCATTCAGCTTGAGGCAATTTTATTCATCCATGTTCTGATATCATCGACGCAGTTTTCATTCTCTGAAGCGCGGAGTCAACATCTGCCTGCACAGGTTTTACAGATACATAAATCTGCGAACCATCTGCATAGAAGTGATCAGTTCATTGATGCCGCCGAATGATGTCTCCCATGGCAATTGTAATGGGAAAGAGGCCTGTCCACACATTAACACATTGTGGAAGTCCATACTTCAGTTTGCGCTAAATCGAAGTCTCATCGTTGATATCGATAGCTTGTGACTTCCTGAGAGTATGATCTAACCAATCCAATTCAACACGCCAATACCAATTCTATGCTGAAGGCGTTGAAACAACACATCATGGTCTACGGTATCAAACGCCACCGATAAATCAAGTAGGACTAGTAATGTAATCTTTCCTTCGTTGTGGCATGCAGCACATCATTCCTGTACTTTACAGACGTGCAGTTTTCGTGCTATGAAAAGCACGGTATGCAGACTGGTAATCCTCACCCAGGTCATGTTGTTGTAGAAAGGGTACCAGTCTAGATCAAACCACACGTTCCAATGTTTTTGCCCAAAAATTCAATTTGAGACGCCTATAATTCTTGAAAATGTTGCGGTCAAGGTTCTCTTTCTTTATAATGGTGGTCGACTGAGCGACTTTCAAACTCTCTGGGAAAACGCCAGTTTCGCGAGCTATTCATAATTTTTGGTAAGGATAGGCACGATTGCATTTGTTTGTTTTTCTTCAGAAGAATGTTGGGATTGGGTCAAGCTTCACAAGATTTTGTTGAGCCTTGCGTATAATTCCAGAATCTCATCCTCGGTACAGGTTCAAAAGAATGTTAGGTGGTGAATTTGCTGTTTTTGGTTCGTCATATACAGTCATCCACAGTATCACAATGTCCCCGGATTTTTCTTATTTTTCTCAGTGAAGTATTCAAAATTGGTTGGCAAACTTTTTATCCGAGGCAGCAATCAGGAAGGGGAGAAACTTTGACGTCGAGGAAAGCTGATCCGCAATTTGAAATTCGCTTTTGATTCTTTAGCGTGCACTATAAACAAGTCACTATAATATCTGCATTTTGCTTTTTGTATCAATGAATTTACCTTTTGCTTCTGTTGGGTGTATAACTGCCGATCAATTTCTAGGCGTGTCTGTCTCCATTTATGCTCTAATTGTCTACGCTTCCTTTTCTCCTCATAGATTTCAGTGTTATACCAAGAAGTGTTTGGACGAATCTTCACAGTTCGTGTCTTTAGTGGAGCATGTTTCTCAACAGTTTGGCTTAGAACATCAGAGTAGCGATTAACCAGATCATTAACATCGCAGCTTGACAAGATCAAAATCCGCGTCAGCGATATCAGAACAGAATGAATAAAAATCAATACCGGTAGATTCCGAGTTGTAATTGACTTAGCAGCAGTAGGTGGCTTTTTAAGAAATAGTCTACAAGTAACCGCAAAAAATGATCACTTGTGATACCATCAATTACATTCAGATCAGTGAAAGTTGGCAAGTCAGACAATGATTAGACCCTTGACCTCTGATGACACTTGCACCATAGGCCCTGTATAATATCTACCACTACTTGCACTGTGACAGATCTGTGCAAAAGCTCGACTTTTCTGCTCTTATCCCTTGAAAACCTATGCAAACTCTAGCTTTCTTAAGGTGCTTGTTCCGATTTTTTGTCTATCATTTATCTCTCGATATTCAAAAAAGCAAAAAACACAAAAAGGCAAAAAAAAAAAGAGAGCCTGACACTTGTACACACTGACCATCAAGTACCGGGGAAACAAACTTGCGATTATGATGCTAGACGTGATAATGCATATGTGCAAAGCCCTATTCATACTGTGCTAATATTAATGTTAACCATTAAAACAGTACTTTTTATCTGTATCTGAGAAAGAAATGAATTTGAAAGCGAAAATTTCAGGCCGACAATGAGAAAAATACGGTTTTCATCTGATTTCAAAATATACTACTGTTCTTGTGATGTTATTGATGAAAAGGGTTTTAACATTTGCCTGTAATATCACAACTTTCATGTAAACCAAACTTAGGTCATGGATGCAACATGGAATCCCCCATTTTTTCTGATGAGGTCAAGGTCACATACAAGGTCAAAGGTCACAGACCAAGGTCAAAGGTCACATACCAAGGTCAAAGGTAACTTATCACATACCAAGGTTCAAAGGTCTGTGCGGTCAAGTTGTAGGATGGGCTGAAAATGTAAATTGGACCTCAATGAAAAGTGAATCCAGGGTAACATTCGATCCCTCATTTGTGATGAGGTCAAGGTTCACATGCCAAGGTCAAAAGGTCATGTGAGGTCAAGTTGTAAGATAGGCTCAAAATGTAAAATTGAAATTTCAATGGTAAAACTAGAGTAATAGATGCAACATGGTATCCCCTATTTGTTGATGCGGTACCGCAACGGCAGGCGTCAGTAAGGCGGTCCGGACCATGTGATTTTGTTTAAAGAAATGTTTTTTTGAGTTCGCATGTTTATTTAAAGCATCTATACCATTTCATTTGCTGTATAATAGAATTCCAAAGAAGCAACCAACCCGAACACACTGGTTACAAAACATCAAAAGCGGGAACCAAGCATGGAAAGATCGTCTCAGACGTGCATGCACTAACTCTTCCTTCACTCGAGAATTATGCTGTATGTTCCTTGCATTTTACACCTGATTCGTTCAAACCATCAACAAAACGTCCAGAGCTGCAACCATATGCTGTACCAACAATCTTGGCTACCAAGCAGAATGTACGGTAAGCTATAAAGACAGGTTTATTTAGTACCGTAAACCGGGGTGACTCTGAACACTTTTTTATTTTTTGTAAAATTTGTGGTACAAGATAGACACAAAGGTCTCATATTTTGCTTTCAAAATACCTCCTGGGGTATGGCCTTTCTCATGGTATATTTTTGAAGGGACTATTAGTACATGTGGAACTGTATTTTTATGAAAATTTCAATACATCTTGCAACAAGGTTTTCCTAAATCAAAATTGTATGAGGATTCCAAAAATCATGGGTGTCCATTTTTTAAAATGTGTTCTTGGATGAATTCTAGGGGGCATGGGGGGGGTGGGGATTACATGTTATACCAGGGGGGGGGGGGTGGAAATTAAAAGGGGGAAATTTTTTATTTTTTTTATTTTTTTTATTTTTTTTATTTTTTTTATAAAAAGTAAAGTTTGCCCTACCTGAGTGTTATAGTACAAGAGTTACAAGGTAAAAGGGGTTCAAGGTCAAACTGGGGGTAAAATTTCAGATTCATCGGTTTGTTCTAAAAATGGTGTCAAATTGTTCTCTTACTGTGCATAATCCGAAATAATAAAGGTCGCGTGTCAATGACATTTTGATTAAGAGGACAAATATGGCCGTAGTCCACAGGGTCTATGGGAGACCACTAGTTGTATCTCTAAAAGTCTCACTTGAAAGGTGAACACAGATACTATATACATTTTCTATTTGAGTATTACCCAATGAACGATTTTAAAAACATTTCAACAAAATCGGACCATTCTATAAATAATGACCTGAACTTTCTTGAGCCTATTGTACTAAAACACTAGGTCATAAATATGGAAACTATACTTTTTCGAAACCTTATGAGCAGCTAAACAGACTGGTATAAAATTTTAAAACCCTAAACACTTTTATTGTTTACCCCTGTACAAATTTTGCCCCCTTATAAACACCCAAGAACACATTTAAAAAAATGACACCCTGGTTTCAATTCTCCATGAATTCTTTATTGGAAAAAATTGGTGTCAAAATTGTATATTAAAAACACTAAACCAAAACATCCATTACATTTCCCCATGTACTAATTTACCTGCTGTGTATATATTGCTTTTTTTTTTTTTCAGGTGTTCAAAGTCACCTCGCACTGGTAAACTTTGAACAGCATTTCATTTTTGGCTGTTATTCAAACCCTATACCCAATTGGGGCTAAGGCCAATTAATCACTTATAACACTGAATATCTTTGGTAACCTAAAAAACACAAGTATATGTAGTAGTTAGTATTATTCACAGGTCCAATTCCCCAGACTTGGGAAAAAAACTATCATAGACACCTGAAAGGTTAGTATAGACTGCGATATCCATTTGTTCTAGGAAATTTGTGCATTCAAAGTCACCCCTCATTCCTTTTTTGTCATTTTAGCTAAAAGAAAGAAAGTGGGAAGTTACTACTACTGCTGATTGTTAACTATTTATGCCTAATCCAAACATAAACATTTCTTTGATTGGACCAGTGTTACCATGGTAGCCATTAAGATTTTACCATGTATGAAAATCAGGATAAATTTGGCAATACATGTTTAGGGCTGTAAAAAGGTACAGGCAACACCTAGAGAAGGGTCACTACCCTGTAACAATGATTACAGTACCGGTATCCACTTCATATTCATCATGAAAAAATTAAAAATTTCCATTAAAGATAAGCAAGAAAATGGCTAAAACTTTGAGCTGTCCAAAGTCTTCAAAGTCACCTTGCTGTTCAAAGTCAACCCACCCCGTTTTACTGTAACAGACACTTAATTTTTTCAAGAACCGGTAGCATGGTGTAATCATTATTTTTTAGTATAGGTATAGGCCTATTGTTTTTCACTGTAAAATGGTGCACATTGAGGATGCCAATAACTCACTTAGTTTTCAGGGGGAACAGAGATAGACGCGGCCACAAGGTAGTAGTGAGCGTGTGCGCTGACCAGGGCAGAAATGGAGCGCAGGGTAAAATCTTAGAGGGGAAAACATCATGGGGGCGGGCAAAACATAACAAGATTAACTCATACAGGTTAAAAACCATAATTTTACGCAATTTATTGCTTAAACCCAGTTTTTCCTCAATTTTGAAACGGGGGAGGGGGAGCCTCCCCCGGGGAAGTTTCCCCCCTCTGGTTACGCCACGCATGCAAGGAGGGACAGACACTCAACTTTTTCTTTTTGGATAGGGATGTGCGGCCCCAATTTTTGAACTTGGGCCTTGGGCACATTTCAGGCTCTCAAATAGTTTCTATAAGGAACTGAATTATTGAGAAATTTGCATGCTTTGACCCACACACCCACACAACTCTTGTGTCCGACAGGGTTGGCTGGTAAAAAACAGGTGGGATTTATACCACGTGGTAAAAGGTCAAAAGCTGGTAAATACCAAAGGATTTGGTGAGTCTCATTTCTGAGACTTTCAAGAGCAATCCCAAAAAGTTTTGGTCTTATGTAGCATCCACAAGGAAGGCTGGTATTTTTCTTTTACTATTGATGATGAAGTTGTCAATGATCCTATGACTATTGCTGCTGCTTTCAACAATATTTCTCTAGCAAATTTGATGATATGTTACATGATCCTCTTGACTTAGCATCCTTGGCTGATTCAGCACCTTCACACGGTGCAGCCCCTTTTTTCTTTGATCCCTTACAGTGAATGAAGTGATTGAGGTGCTAAAATCCTGAATACTTCAATCTCCCCCGGTCCTGATGACTTCCAGTCTTCTTGAAAGTTTGTTGTAAATGTGCTTGCATTGCTCCTGTTTTGTGTGACCTTTTAATGTTTTTGTTCAGCATGGTAAAGTCACTGCAGCTTGGAAGATGATAATGTAGTTCCTATTTATAAAGGATCTGGTAAGGAATATATTGGCAGTTCGACACAGTTTCTTTAATAAGTGTACTTGGTAAGGTTTTGGAAAAGTTAATTTCTTGCATATATGAATTATTTATAATTGAGAATATTATTCTCTCTGACAACCAATTTGGTTTTCGTAGTGGCAGAATTGTGAGCAAATGCTTGCCAAAATTTTTCCATCTTATCAGTAAAATCCTTGGATGATCGAAGGTGTATTCTTGTTGGAGTGTTTTTGGATTTCAGTTTCAGCTTTTGATAAAGTTGATCATAACCTCTTGATCAGAAAGCTCCATTCTTTGGGTTTTAGAGATTCACTTCTGCATTGGATCCAAAATTTTTCTTTTTAATAATAATCCTCAATTCATTGAATGATGGAATTGGATTGCGATCGAGATCGCGTGTTTTAATATGGTCCGGGCTCTATCTTTTCTACTAGTCAAGCGTTTTATGTGCGTTTCTGACGGAAAGCTGACTAGTGGGAGTCAGACACATGGGGAATTTCGTGTTGGGCTTGATTTTTAAATTTCAGTGACGGGAGTCAGTTTTGGATTACTTTGTGGTCTTTTTGTCAATTTTGGACATCATTTATGCCGCGCTTGTCCGTCTTTCTACTGAATGCTATTGGTTATGTGTGCACTACTAACCGGTTCTAGGCGGGTTCTTCTGGCTAAAATGATATGGTGATCATATGTTACCATATCTACCAAGGGCTTACTAGGGACTGCGGCAGAACACAAGGTGTGAGTTCATTTGACGTGAGTAGATTTTAGTGTAAACAAACCCTGGATGAAGGTCGCCCGACTCTATAGAGATGATACCAAAGAAGTTGTTTTTACTTGAATCAAACTTAAGTTATGTTAATAACTCGGGGTATTTTGCCACCACGTCTCAAAGAATATTCAGCAAAAGTATGAAGAGAGACCCAAATTTGCTTACTTTAGTGAAGCAAAACTGCAAAAATATTAAGCCGTACCTTAGTAAATTTGGTATCGTCCTTGCAGAAGAGCTTCAAGCATGAACCTCCATGCTTTCAAGTCTAAATGATGTTCCACCTCGACTGTTTTTCCCAGCCGTTTTTACGCACCTTGAAACTGTTGAAAGCCTGCGACAGCAGTGGGCATACTTAGGAATATTTTTAATAACCCTTACACTGCGATTATATTCTATTGCGAGTTGAGACGACAAAACGCTTGCCTACTTTGGACGGGTTTTAGATATACTTTGTGTCGAAGGTTGCTCCAATAAATGATTGGCCTAACATTCGACTTTTCCTTTTAATATCCCGCTTCGTGGAAAAGGCGGAAAATGTGAATAAGTGGCGGTAGCATATCCATATAAGCGGAAATCTTTGGAAACACGTCTGTCAGAAATTCCTTAATTTTGACTAAGGAATATCCTAAAATGTGCAACAAGAGTCAGGGAAATTTGTCAATAATAATCCTCTATTTTGATCGAGGATATTCCCTCAAAGTAGCCTGGAAACCATACGAAAATTAATAGAGAATTTGTTTTAAACCTGTAACACCCGACAATTTGCACTGCTACCAGTATGTCATGGCCCCTCTGACAATCCTTATTACGTGTTGCAACCAAGCGTCAAGTTTGCTGTAAAAGAGAGTCATAACGTTGATTGTATCAGCTTGTGGCTTATACAGAGCAAAATTTGTGTATGGCATTGCCGTGGGTATCTGGAGTGTGAAGTTAAACTGCTTAGTGTACATTTGCCGATGACCTTCACACGTAATCAAACGAACCACTGACTCAAGTCTAATATGAGTATACTAGAGTGGCCTCTAATGTACCCTTATGCCTTTGACCCCATTTCAATTACATAAATAAAAACACTTTTGCAAACTAAAAGGCTATGACAAACTAAAGGAACCACTGGTCAAGGGGAATTCTTACTGCCAGGGGTAGCGCTGCATGGTAAAAGCAGATTGTAAAAGTCCCGGTAAAAGTAAGGGGCCAGTGGAAGCTAAATAGACCCCTTAACCCCACCTGTAGTCTGAAAACAAGGGGTCAAAGCAGAAAACAAGGGGTCCAAACGTGGTTAAAATAGCGGGTTAAAAAAATTGGTTCTCGAACCATGGATAAGTCTATCATAAGTTCCACGTCCATGATCAGAAGTGTACTTCACTCCTTAATGAATGGGCACAGTTTAATTCAACTTCAATCCAAAAAGGCCTTATCTCGACTTGTCACTCAATTCCCGAAATTATAATATCAAAAAATCAAGAGCACTCAATGCAAACAGTCCATATTGGGCAAGCGTGCCGTGAGAAGTAGGGCGGCGCCCCGGGGCTATGACTGTCAAGCTAAAGAAACATTGCCAAAGCAGGCAAACGAAGACTAACTTTTTACCCTAAGACAAGTTTCACTCAGTAATATACTTACAAGGCATTTTTGAATGTTTTATTCAAGTTTGCCCTTTCTCACCTTACACAAAAGTTCCAAACATTTTGAGGCAAACATACACACAGGGCTTCAACCACTGCACCCAGGCCGTCATCTACTACATTTCTGTAAGCTTAGCCTGGGAAAATTACATCGCCAAGAAAAATGGTTTCACTTGAGAAATTATTCGAAATGCCCACTTAATCAACAGAAAAACAGATTTTGCTACTGAACTAAATTACGGGTTTTGCATTTTTGAAAGTTTAAAAGATGACATTCTTGAGGAAGTTCGTGCAACACCACTTTATGTCCGGTCAGCCATTTTGGGACTCCCTAGCATGACAGCTCCCTAGCATGTCATGAAAATGTCCAGGAAACCGTGCTTACGTTCGCTGATTGTTAAGCTGTAGTTATGGAAATTTGTGGCCAGTAAATGATACTTTTTTGATGGCTATCGGCAAAAAACAAGGGCAGTTTTATGAATGAGGAAACTTGTGATGGATATTCATAGGATTATCTGTGATATCTGGCAGGTATCGCAAAGAAATCAGCTGAGACAAACGTGCGCTTTAAAATATTCTGTCTTGGTGATCAGTACACATGTTTTTTATCTCCGGAAAGACAAAATTGAGGTTTTCAATTTTCCCCACATTTCACACTGACGTGAGGTTTGCCTGCGTCCAGTTGAAATTTTTTGGACCCCAAACCCCCTCTGATTATGAATTCAGGCGTCCAATTAGCTAATTTTCCAAATTCGGGCGGCATCCTGGACGCAGAACTAACGCAAAAAAACGTGACCCCAGGACCTATGGTTGACCCTGTGGCCGCTTTTGACCTCTGAATGGGCCGTATGTGACCTTTGACCCCATTTGGTCACTCCTATTACTATAAAAATCAACTTTGTGGGCTTGTAGGTTTGTTTTTGTCCGCTATGCTTTTCGCCGTCATTTAACATACGGATAGGAATTTTGTTTTGGTACAGTGGTAGAGCTCCGACTGTACAGGGTTTGTGGGCACGATTGGGGTCAAGGTCATCCATGGTTCTTTATCGGGTAACTTGGCCATGCTTGGAACTATGGATAGGTTTTGTATGGGGTCCGAGTTGCCGTACGAGTTTTGTGGTCACAGTTTCGAGGGGTCATTTTGGGGGTCAGGGTCATTCATGAGGGGTTGTTTCGGGTATCTTGGCGGAGCTTTACGTATGGTATACGTTTGGGTTTTGGTGGGTTAGAGTTTCCGCCGTACAAAGTTTTTTGGTCACGTTTTTCGAAAGTGCATTTTTGGGGTCAAAGGTCATCCAGCCAGGGGGGTCGTTTTGGTAACTTGCCCTTCTTTACATATTTATGAGTGTTTTGGTACGGTGGTAGAGCTTTTTCGCCGTGGATTTTTGTGGTCCATTTTTTCGAGGGGTCATTTTGGAATAAAGGTAATCCCAGGGTCTTATTATTGGTACTTGGCCTTGCTTGTGACGTATGGATAATGTGTTTCGGTATGGTGGTAGCGTTTCGCTGTGCGATTTTTGTGGTCATGTTTTTTGGGGGGTCATTTTGGAGTCAAGGTCATCAGGGGTCGTTATCGGGTAACGTGGACGTGCTTTGATATTGGATATGAGTTTTTTGGTAGGTTGGTAGAGTTTCGCGGGTATGAGTTTTGTGGTCCAGTTTCGAGGGGTCATTTTGGGGTCAAAGGTCATCCAGGGTCCATTATCGGGTAACTTGGCCGTGCTTGACGTATGGAAATGAGTTTATTTGGTATGGTGGTAAGAGTTTTGCCGTACAACTTTTGTAGTCACGTTTTGAGGGTCCTTTTTGGGGTCAGATCATTCAGGGGTGGTTTGTTGGGGTAACATTGGCCGTGCTTTTTACCGTATGGATATAGTTTTGGGTATGGGTGGTAGAGTTTCTCCGTATGAGTTTTGTGGTCACATTCGAGGATCATTTTGGGGTCAAGGTCATCCAGGGGTCGTTATTGGGAACTTGGCCGTGCTTTGACGCATGGATATGAGTTTCGGTATGGTGGTCGAGTTTCGCCGTGCGATTTTTGTTTGTCAAATGTTTTTCGAGGGGTCCATTTGTGGTCAAAGGTCATCCAGGGTTGTTATTGGGTAACATGGCCGTGCTTTGATATGAATATGTTTTTGGTAGGGTGGTGAGTTTTCGCCATAGTTGAGTTTTGGTGGTCCATTTTGAGGGGTCAATTGGGTCAAAGTCACCATGGGTGTTATCAGGTAACTTGGCCGTGCTTTGGACGTCAGGATGAGTTTGGTATGGTGGTAGAGTATCGCCGTACAAGTTTTGTGGTCACAATTTTTCAAGGGTCTTTTGGGGTCCACGGTCATTCAGGGGTCATTATCTGTAACTTGGCCGTGCTTTGACACATGGATATGAGTTTTGATATTGGTAGAGTTTTGCCGTACCCCTTTTGTGGTCACGTTTTCGCGGGGTCATATTTGGGGTCATAATCCTGTAGGGGCATTATTGGGAGTAACTTGCCGTGTTTCATACCCAGTGCTTTTGACGTATGGATATAAAGCACCCGTGGCGCTAGTAAGGTCGATACAGTACCTTGGTTTCTGTTCTGAAAAATTCCAGTATACCGGTACTCATCTGGCGGGTATACTCAGCTAGCGAAGACCCACTCGCAGCGCGGGGCTCCCACTAGTATATACAATTTCTGCAATAAGTTACAGTGACCACCAAACATGCTCAAAGGAACTTGTAAGACTCTCTTGGTAGTACTTTTGACCTATCATGACCTAAATGACCTTTGCCCCACGTTCAAAAAACCTTTGCACATCTATATCCTTTGATACAGTGGTCTTGTCGTCACTGTGTCTGTCTGTCTGTTCCTGACTGCATATGTTCTCGGAGACGGAGGATTGTACCTTCCTGCAACTTGGTGGTGGGTGCCTTGCACCTTACACGACCTAGTTTGTATTGGTTAGTGGATCAAGGTCATCGGTCATTCCAAAGTCAGGGGGGTCAAATGGGGTAACATTATGTATCGACATGAAACTTTGAGGATGGGGTGTTGATGTTGATGCCAAAATCTTAAAGGTCACACAGGTCATCAGGGGTCATTCAAGGTCAAAGACTCATGGGGTAAACTTTGGTGTATCCAGGCGAACTTGGTGGGCGGGGTCGTTGTAGATGATAAATTTTAAAGGTCTGACAAGGTCATCAGGGGTCATTCAAGGTCAAGGACTTGCAAAACCAAAGGGCCATTCAAGCCAGGTGGTCGCAAAACACAGGTGACTAGCCAACCGAGGATCGCCTATAAAATCTTTAAAGAAACCACCGGTCAGAACTCAAATGGTATGCACAGAAGACCTCGTATGGCATATGCCCTTTTGACGTCCAATGACCCTACTTGACCTTTGACCCCAAAATATCAAAACATTCTTCCAAGTTAGTTGTATGAGCCAACCAAAACTTGCTCAAATTAACCACTGGCCAAGACCATGGGCTATATGTCAATTGAACTCTGTATGACCCTACAGACCTATGACCACACAACTACGCATTCCCTCAACCATCCCCATTGATTGGATTACTGCATCTTGATGCCCTCGTTTGGTGAGACAAGCAATGTTATTTTCAAAGGTGTGTCTGAATGTGCACAGTGACTTCTGGTGTGCCTCAGGTTTCTGTCCTTGGTCCTTTACTGTTTCTGCTCTTTGTAAATGACATCAAACACGTTGTTTCTTCTCCACGCTTCCAATTTACGACGTTCATTCTCATTGTGCGACCTATCCATAGTCGAATATGATCACACATTCTGCCGCAGGACTTCAAAATATCTTTCAGGTGTTAAATCATCAGATAAACTTCCCTTTCAAAAACCTTTCCAAATGCTCTGTCATGCACATGACCAGATCTGTGTCTCCAAATTTCTGCAGCGTCTTATTTTAATTGTAATGTGAAACTTGATGAAGTTGATCATTTCAAACTGCTTGGTGTAACTGTTTAGTGGCTCTCTTGGGTCATTTCCATCCAATCAAATCGAGTTTACCCACCACCGCATGGGAATTCCATTTTCCTTCTTGGTGTATTGGAAGATTCTGAAAACTAAAATCGAAAATTTGAGTCTTCTTTCTTCTTTTCCGTTTTCTAACGCTACACAGCATTTTAAATTTGAGGGGGGGTTACCTCAAAAACAGGTACCGGTGTGAAATTCAATATTCAGAGGACAATAAGTAAGAACTACCCCTCAGATCCTTCAAACTTGGCATTCTGGATGACCTTTTGCTGCAGATTGCAAATAGGTGGAACTAACAACTGCACCTTGCCCCAATTTGAAATAACAGGGGGTCAAAAATGGCCCAAAACAACTGGGGACCATACATTGGGCCATAAGTCCAAAAGTAAAAGGTGATATACCTTTTCCAAATTTTGGGCTTGGTGAACGCTTCATCTTGAATACTACCCTTGTGTACAAACTTATACTGTGGAGTGTAGAAGTGTTTTTAATTTATTTTAAAAACTACCACCACCTCAAAATTTTGAAAATTATGTTATTATTAATGTAATGTAATGATTTGATACTATGTTTTCTCAAAGTATATGACGGATAAGGACCGCCATCGCTCATTGCATTCGCAGGATAATTTGCCACTTGACCGTATGGGTCAGTGCAGGCAGCCCTCGACCCTTCTTTGTTTGTGGCTCTTTCACGTTTGTGGAATGGTGTTCCTTTTCTTCAAGAGGCTCAAAACATTGCTGTTTTCAAGTCATAGTGTAAATCTTTTTTTATGAAATCATATGCCTAATTGGCTTTTTTATTACCCTTTTTATTATTACCCATTCATTTTATAGTTATTTGGGCATCCGATATGGGCCTATATTATACTGTGTTATTTATTTATATTTATTTGTATATACATCACATATTTGTTTCTGAATTTCTTTGTATGTAATGTACTCTTTGTAATGTTCTGGTAATTTGCTGCACTTGTGTCCATCATGTAATATGTATAAGGATGAGTGAGCACCCCGTGTCTTGGGGTTTTCTAAGCCCATTCGCTCATCCTGAGGTACTTGCCTTTTTGTATCTACATGTAGTGCATGTACCATATTTTTTTGAAATTTTTGTTCTTGCAAGTAATTCAAAAAAAATATTATTATTATTATTAAAACTGGTACCGTATAATACCCAAAATCTACAAAATATATAAAAATGCCAAACAATCACTGATTTTTCTTCTTGTACTATAAAAGTCCACTCAGAATGAATAATGCTAGGCAATTAAGAATTACACCAATTAAAAGTTAGTAAACACAACTTTTCTGTAGCCATAAACTAAGTTCACCATCTTATGATGACCATTGACAACACTAAGATGTGAGTACATGTAACTAATTTTGGCACGGAAAGATCGGTGACACACTGAGCCGATAGCACTGGTTGAGGAGTTAGCAGTTGTTGTGCTAGTTTTCTTCTTTCGCAGTCAACTCACTGCTTGTTGGGTTACATGATTTAGCCTCATGCTAGTAACTGCACCATGGTACGGTTTGCAAACGCCATGAGTACATTTCTGAGCTTGCAATTTCCAGAACTCTGATCATCATCAAAGCACTTGAAAGAAGCTTCAAAGTGTCTTTGTAGCGTTGTCTTTCTTTTGGAGCACTACCTGGCCGTTTCTCAGACTGTAGTTCGCTAAGAAGATCTGTTTTGGAATACATGAATCCTCTATTCTGGCCATATTACAGGACCATCTGAGTTGATATTTCATCAGCAGGTATGGCTACTCATCTTGGTTGAGCAAGTGAAACTTCTGTGTCTGGAATCGAGTCTTGCCACCTCGATAGCTCAAATCAGGTAAGCGCTTGACTCCAGTGTAATGCCCACATGCATATAGGCGTGCGTTTCGAGCCCTGTGAGATTCAGCTATTCTTGTAATTATTCCCTGGACAAAAATTAACCGCTTTGGTTGTCCCGATTTACCCATGCGATATTGGGAAGCTGGTCCCGGCTGTGTTGGTTATCTCGATGTAAATGTTTGCTGATTATAGGGAAAGCGCTGATCCAGATCCTGCGGCTCCCTTGAAATGATGCTAAATGGTTAAATGGTATGGTTGGCGGCTACAGTGATCAGACTCACCATTTTGTGAAAGCGCTTATAGGCCAATAGCATAAGGCGCATATAAATCTGTGCTATTATTATTATAATTCCCGAGAACGCTTCCTCAAGCAGTTTAATGGAAGCGATCAGAGCTCTTTGCATGGTTGGTAGACAGTCCAGTTTTGCAGCCATCATAAGTAAAGTTGCATAACAATGGCTTGGACAACTTTTGCGCTTGGTGTCAAGTGTGACTCTTTCCCATCACCTTGCCATGAAGGCGACCAAAGGCAGCACTGGCTTTGGCAATTCCCTGTTTTCACTTCTGAATCGATGTTGAAAGGAACGGGTAGGAAAACTCTGTCATGCAGCAGGAAGCGCTTCATTATTGACAGTGATGGTTGTTCAACTAGCTAAGCTTACCAGGTGTGGGTGGTAACTAATTTCTTTTTTTGTGCTGATGGTCACCGAACTTGACACAGGCAGAGGAGAACCGATATTCATTTTGCATACTGTATCAGCTTCCGAGCCAGCAGCAAGAGCGGTGGCCGTTGTCAATGCGGCCAAGATAGCTTACAGGCTTTCCTTCTTGAATCTTAACTTAAATGGTTTTGGCCAGCATCCCTCAGATGAAACAATCCACCATCAAATCTATAGCTGTATTTGATGCCATTGGAGTCATTTGTGAAGGCATAAAAATAAGCATCGCTGAGAACACCATGCTGAATAGTTCAGTTGCCAAAAAACAACCTTGTTTGACTCCATTGTGACTGGGAAGGCTGGCAGATGATGATTTTTGATCTTGTACCATCATGACATCATCTCTTAACAACCAAATTTGGACATGATTTTCCACAACCCTTCACGGCAGACTGAATCAAATACCTTTGTTAGATCGACAAAGGTGATATAAAGTTCAAATTTTTCTCATGGCATTTTCTCTTGGAGTTGACGAGCAGCAAAATCATATCGGTGGTACCACAATTTTTTCTCATGTAGAAGATCTTCCTGCTTAAAGGTGCAACGAGAGATTTTGATTCGTCCCATATATGTGTCATTGTAGTTATTCATATAGATTAAGACCCCAATACAATTATTTATAACCTTGTATTTGGCTACATAAATACCTTGAAAGTGAACACAAAAGGTGCTCATATTTCAATATAAAACAATAGGTTAATTTAGTATTTGCTCCTGTACAAACAATAGAAATTTCAATTGTCACATTTTTGTGAACCAAGAAATAATTATCTTAGCTTAGTTCTTTCAGGTGGGGGTATTTTTTGATGGAAAGCTGTCATCATTCAACAACAGAATTTCAATATTTTTTTTTCGGACACCTGATATGTAAAATCTCTCGTTGGCACCTTTAAGGTGACAAATGTGTCAGTTCAGGAATAACTCTTGCAAGGATTTTGCCAGCAATTGACACCACAGATATGCCTCTGTGATTATCACATGACTAGCCTGTTTCCCTTTCCTCTTATACAGATAGATTATGGAAGCATCTTAAATTCCTGCAGCACGAACAATTCCATTGCGGAATCTTGCCATATAGACCTTCAGCTTATGATTTTGCAGGTCCACAGTGCCCTCCTGTATGACCATTTTCCATAGAAACACATCAATTCCAAGAAAATCATATTTGGTCATGTATCAAATGGTGGGACACCCATATAGTTGGTGGTGTACGTATCCTAAAGAAAACAAAAACAAGCAACTGATAACAGTAATAATTAATAATTGATAACAAGGTAAGAAAGCATACAATAATTGAAGGTAAAAAGATTGCTGTTTCACTATTTTCTGTATTGTGATAATCCAACAAAATATTTCAAGATATGGGGCCAAGGTGCATGAACACACTGGTAGAAGAATCGGTGGGCAAGAAGGGCCAGGCCCCAACTTTGCAAATTGGTTATCATAGCTGCACAAGAAAAATGACGTTAAGTATTTGAAAATTTGCTCAAGTGGCCCCTCCACTTTGAAAATCGTTCTTGCCTTCTCTGACACACAGTTTGTGTACAGGGCCTCAGCACTAGCGATTTCAAACTGTTTTATGAATTGGCAGTCATAAAGACCCCCCATTTAATTGCTGAGACCATTGACAATCCTATCACTGAACACCCTGCACAACCCAAACCTAAGATCATAACATTCATATCAAAAACCCAGAAATGGCACAGATCCAAAACCTGTCCTTGTGTGAAATGAATTACTAAATTTGGTTCTTCTTTTTCTCTTTTAGTTTGTAGGAAATGTAAACACCTAATGGGATTAAAGATAATTTTAGAATAAACATTTTTCTGAAAATTGCCACTTGATGCAATGTTCCCGGAACCACCGTGGGTGGCGTAGCTCACGACCAGGGCTTGGCGGGGGTAACTCACAATAAGTTAGTAGTGGACAAGACCGAGAACGACCTAAACGCCCCAGATATCTGGGATACAGCCAAAAATTTTAAACGTATGCAGGGGAACCTTTAATGGTTTTACAAACGGGTTTGGAAAACTAAAAAAACATCGAAAACAGCATACATCTGAGCCAAAAGGTAAATTTAGGATTTTATTTAAAGCCCCGTGAGTCACGTAGCTGGGGGGAAGGACAAATTGTAACATGATTAGGCCGTCTTCGGAAGCATCGGAGAGCATTCGGATGCTCGGGAAACGTCACCCAAACAATCTTTTTCTTTCAAATTGATTACCAAATTGAGGATTTGGAGTAATGTTTAGTTTTTACAATTGAATCATTATTCGCACGCAAAAGTGTTAAATTTAGGAATGTTTTAGCATTCTGTTTAATTAGGTAAGGTTAAACCATTATATTTTCAAAACTAAACAAACAAATCCGATGGAGGAGTGGATAGTTTCTCGCCCCGTAACCATGCGATTAGGTTCGAATCCCACATGGGGGCGTAGGATTTTTTTTCCCTTCCTCTTTCTTTCCTATAATAATAATTTTTAGCATAATGGTGATTCAAAGCTAATAGAGGTGGGTTACAGGGGAGAAAAAATTATGAGATTTCAGATCATTTGTCCTAACTCTTATTGATGCAGCTTTTGACACCACATTGTCAAAAATCGGTCAACAAAAATGAGAAGGTTGCGCCCAAAACGTGTTAGGGGGTCTGAAGAAGGTCTGAAAATGATAAATTGTCAATACTGGTAATTATAGGTCTATTTAGCCATTTGTTTCTAAAGATATGTATTTTGAGGTCAAAGAATCCATTTGTTAATGGCAGCAGTGTCAGATCTAACGCGTTCGTAAAAATGGCCAGCTAGAGGGCGCTTTGCCATTAAAAGGTACATGCGGCTTTTCTTATTGCAATCATGAAAAAATTATCCTAACGGTAATACATTGATAGTACCCTATCCAGAAATGAGCTCTTTAAATGAACGGTTTTCGCCTGTGGCAGCAGTTCATTGGAATACATCATTACGCAATTTTGTGCCATAGGTTTGTGTGTAGGTCAACAAACTTTTGCACCTATGTTTTCAATAGAGACATGGCCCAAAGGACATCGACGGATTAAGGAATGGAGGACGCCCTCTGTAGTTTTCATGAGAGCAGCTGAACTTGAACAGTCGCATTTTAGGGACATTCCAAATGAAAGGTTTTGACGGTTTTCAAAAAATCCCACTTTAAATTTAAATTACCTAAAGAACAGGTTTATGTAAAAATTATGTAATGACAGGCTTCAATGGGTAATGAAAATTTCCAAAAATAGAACTCTTTCCCCCCGGCCCCAAGAACCGATGCGCTTTGCAAGGATGTGCGTTATATTATTTAGCAAAATATATTGAGTGGAATTCTGTTCTGGGGGGGGGGAGACCTCATTTTTTAGTTTTGTCTTTCTGGGGGGCGCTGCTGAACCACTCAAATGGAATCTGCCATAAAAACACCAAACAACCTATTACATATATACCATACCACCATATAGTATGTGGTTAAGGCATGCTAAGCTATCAAGGGCTCAGTTCAGAAAAACCCATGGATGGGCACGTGTTACAAAAGCTGACATGCATGTCCGGGGGCTACCATAAATCATACTAAAATAACAAGGTGAGTATTTTGTTCAATGCAATGGTGAACGAAAGCTATTGAACTGTGGCCAGGGGAATTGTGTTTTATGAGCTCACAGTGTCAGGGGCTCTTGCCTATGTATAAATAGCGCGGTCATTGGCCATGCTTTATGCGGGCCATTGTGTAACGTATTCCAGAGTCTGCTTTGTTGAACGACAGTTATAATTCCAAAATCTCAGTAGCATTAGCTATGGTATTGGGGATTGTTATTAAGGGCTGCCCCGTGTAGCTGTTTGTAGATTATAAAGGACAAAAGGCATGTATAGATGTCACTTGACAAGTCCATAACAACGGCAGCTTGCAACATCTTCCTGTTCTTCAGTTTAAAGTAATAAATGCTCATTGGATACTATAAGCTTTGCTTTTTTTTTGCAGAGAGCATGCCCCTGAAGTTGTCTCAGACTTTTACTCATTTTTTCTCGATACAAAGTGTATTTTGGGGATAAAAACACATGGCGTAAATGTTTTAAGTAATAGCCAAACACCACTCAACTTTGATGGTGAAAATAATATTATGATTATAGAGGGCCCCTTATTTCCTATCCGGAGATTTTTGGCCTTATAAAAATTGGCACTGGACAAAACGAAAAAGAACTATGTGCTGAAAATTACAGAATATATACTTTAATACGGCTTTATTTCAATTCACAGAAAAATATCTTCAAAATTGGTAAGGTAGTGTGTGGCCGGCCAAAGCCGCCCCTCGTGGCCTTTAATTTTAACGCAAAGGCTAATTTTATGAAACGAAAAATCTAATATGACGAACTTCATCAAAAAATGATTCCTTTATTCAAAAACATAAAAATTTAACTCCTACATTGCTAAAATGTGGTATGTAAGTCAGCAGTACTGACACATGTTGCGTCATTTTCAGGACCCTCTTCAGACCCCCCCCCCTCAAATTTGGAGTTTTGGGCGACTTTCATTTTTGGGCAGATTTTGACAAATTGGTGTCAAAAATGCTCAGGGGATCAAGCTGAATCAATAAGAGGTGGACAAAATGATCTTAAAAACATCATCATTTTATAGCCCACCCCTATTAGATTTTATTTCATTTTTTGCGAAGTGAAACATACGTGTTATGGCCTGGATCGGACCGTAATCAATGAATAGGCCTACATACACTGGTAACAAGACGAAAAAGTATTGTGAATTACCGTACCAAATTACGGGTGGTGTGATGAAAGGCTGGCGATCACTAGCAAAATATCATGATGATGTGTGATAAAAAACATCCCCCAAATCAGCAGGAGGTGAGAGGATGCATTCCACGTATGGGTAATGCATACTCTCACCGCCAGAATCCTTCATCAACAACAATCCTTCTCCAAGCACAGGAGCATAACACAAAATTATGTGCAACATCAAAACAGTTCAAGACATGTACCAGTACATTGAAATCCCTTCAGCATGCCTTCAACAAACAACCCAAGGGCCCTTGGAAGTTATTTGGAATTTTCATTATTGATGAGATATCCATGCATTTAGGATTGGCACATGTCTATACCCATCATGCCCCCCCCCCATGCGCCCCGGGGGATGCGCCACAACATCTATAAATGTACAGCTGGCCCCCTTCATCTTGCCAGACGCAACACATGGCATTTAGGCCTATCCCTAGTTCCGAAAACTCTGGATTGTCGAAATTTGTCCATCTTGAAGGAAAATGAGTCAGTCAATTTCTTGTAAAAAATTGATCTTTTTATAAAAAGAAATCAGCGAATAGATAAAACACAGCTGTTTGAAACTTTGAATGTCTCATTTATTATGATGAAACGAGAATAAACAAAAAATTTCAATGGCGACACACTTTTGACAACTAATATGTATTATTTATTCCACTAACTACATCCTGTGCAAATTTGATGAAATTTCATTGTGGGCAAATATGATTTTTCATAAAAAAATCTAGCTTTACACGTCTTTCTTTGGGAAATAAGCATATAGATGGCACTACAACATACTAGTCACTACCTTTGTAGGCCTATATGGCAAGAGATCCCGCAATGGATTTTTCTGATTTTTTCAGAGGTAATAGCTCTTGCATGTGCCTATCAGTTGTCAAAAATATGTTGCCATTGTTTAAAATTTTGCCCTCACAAATAGAGGCAATTTGCATGGGGTCAACATCTGTAATAATCTGAATATTCCAACTAGTTTTATTATGAAGGTAAATCAGATTTCTTAATTTGTCTAATCTTTCAGGCTATACGAACGTGACCTACATGCCATACAACCCGATCATGCATATGCAACTTGAAAACCCCTCGAACAATTAAGAGGAAACTGGAAGACGCTTCGAGAAGCAGCAGTCAGTAAAATCATCCAAACTATCAAAAAGAAGAAAATTGTTCAATGCCAAGATATTTTTAAAGACCTTAATAGATAGTGCAGGCCTTAACTCTTCGAAATGAGCAGATGAAAGCACCAAAACTCCAAGCTGGTGACATTACTCCGGAAGTACGAATAATGCCACCTGAGGTTTTAACCACAAGGCTGTCCGCTTCACAGCAAGACCAGAGGAACCATCAATCTGCCCGCACGCAACTAAAGTTGTTCTTTAAGGGCAGGGAGAGTTTTGTAGTGTGGTCCAGATTTCAGTATTTGTGCTTCAATAAAAATTTTGTTGGACATTTCCTGTTAAGAGTGATAGGCAATGGGATCAAAGAGAGAAAGATTCTTGCATAAGGGAATTGATTACACATATCGGTGAAGTAACTGATTTCTGCACCGATGATGATTAAAATATTATATCTTTAATAAATATGTGGTCCGTCAAGTCCAAACGTTGCGGCATTTTTTGTGAAATGAATAAAATGTCATCACATTTCTTCCCTAAATAATTCATGCTGCATTGACTCAAGCAAATAATAGCACACTGTTTTTACCAGTAAATTCGCTTGTGTCGTATGCGCTAGGAAAAAGCACTTCAAATTCCTTTTCATCTTGGAATGGTACACGCCATTGTTTAATATTTATTACCATGCGTTTGAAAAGATGTTCGATTACCACCTTTCTCTTTCACAATAATAAACCCTTGGGCTTATAACTTATGCATTTAATTAAACCTTGACTGTATATTTCATAATTTTTCAAAAAGAACAAGAGTAAACAAAACCATGAAATAAAAGTTGTTAGGCAGACTGTGACCTAACCTCTTTGTGCATAACCAAACAGTATTGTCATGTAACCCCATTTCTATTCAATTTAACCTTTTTGTTTAGGATGCTAGATTCGCGCTTTTTTGTATGCTTTTAAAAAGTGGTGGATAACTTGAATAGAAAATGAGGTCCAGCAATAAGTTATGGATCTGGTTCTGCAAAAAATGTGAGTTTCACAGCTTCCCAGCACCATTTCTTTCATGATTTTTAATTGTCATTCATTTCTTTTTTCAATAAAAGATGAAATATACAGTCAAAGATTATTTCAGTAAACCTCACATTTTAATCACTAATCACGAACGAGGCCAAGCTCAATCTAAAAACTGGGCGTGATTACCATCTCTGGAATATTTTAAACTGCATGGATATAACATGGCTTCTGCAAAAGGTAATCTGAAGTGATTTGGGGGTCCACTGCATACCGGTCGGATTTACTTATCAAAAACCGCATTATTTCTTAGTCCCTGTCACCATAGTGTAAACAGTCACTTGTTTACTGATATGATAAAGTTGAGATTGTCTTCTTGATTCTTTTCGCAAAATGGTGCAACCTGTATGGTGGACATACCCAATATTATAATAATTTTATAGT
>JAMKCH010000043.1:0-41499 GCA_023653785.1 Ophioderma brevispina
GGACACAGAAGTTTCAACATTTTCTTATGAAAAATGGAGGGGGACAAAACCCCACACCCCTGGTTACCAATGGTTACATGGTAGCTTGCTCTGTATTCCATAAATACTACAATAAAACGAAAAAAAAATACATGACACTTCTTGTAGTTAGTCCATTTTTTGTTTTTCAATGGAACTCTCTCTTCCTGTATATTATTCAAGCATTTTATTATTTCGCATAGATAAGAGGCTGCACATGGTGCCATCCAGAGTTTTTCGGAACTAGAGATAGGCCTAGATGCCATGTGTTGCGTCTGGCCAGATGAAGGGGGCTAGCTGTACATTTATATATGTTGTGGCGAAAAAAAAAAAAAAAAAAAACCCCGGGCGCATGGGGGGGGGGGAAGAAGCATGATGGGTGTAGACATGTGCCAATCGTAAATAATAATATACAAGTAATATACAAGTATACCTACTTTGTATTACTTGTATATTAGACTGGCGGGTAAGCATCAGAAATGATCTCGCATACTGTGTCTTGTCCTGTGTGCATGTCTGTACTGTATACTCGGATCACTCAGCCACTACTACTAAAGGCTATGATAACAGCCCCATTTATCAGGGCGGCCTGGGTAGCTTAGTGGTTAGAGCATTCGCCTTGTGTGCGAAAGGTCCAGGGTTCAATTCCCTGCCCAGGCGTGGATGTCCAGGATTTTTTCCAGGGTGTTCACGCTCAGGCATGTTATGTATGTCCATGTTAAATAATTGTTCCCAATGTTCTAGTATGCGATGCATGTGTCTTTCTCCACTTTGAAATATAATATGTTAAGAAATGCGTGTAAGCATCAGTAATGATCTTGTGTACTAGATTGTATCATTATAGCCCCCCCCCCCGATGCACTAGTCTCATACCTACTTTGTATAATGTATTTGATAATACAATCAATATAATGAATTGGCACAATATCCATCTTTAAATGGAATCTTTTCACTTTATCGGTGCTTTACTAATTTGAAATGTTTCAACCCTAGAATACAGGGTAAAAAAAATTTACACTGGATTGTCTACAAATTTCGGAAATGTGGGTTGAAATACCAACATTTTTTGAAGATGTTTATTAAAGGTCCATGGCCTGATCGCTAATCGCCCAATCGTCCCCAGAAGCCCCAGATTTTACCGGAAGTGGTCACCATTTTGGTATCAGAAGAAAGCTACTATTTTTCTCATTTACCCTGTGGAATCTTTAAAAGGATATTTGGTTTGGAAGTTATGAGCAAAAATGTGCCCCATTTTGGTTGACCAATATTAATTTTACACAGTACTCTATTGGGCTTACCAAATCACGTTTTTAGCTCTTGCAGCAAAACGGATTGAAATATCGGCGCGAAACTTTACAGTTGGGGTTTTGGGGTGATGGCCAATCTATCAAGATGAAAACTTCATATTCTTAAATCGGGCCATCCCCCTTTAACTACAATATTCTGTTAGAACCTGGTGAAAACGGCATTGAGAACAAAGCTGAAAATAACAAAATGGACCCATTTCTTTTTTGGCCTAATTAGAAATACATGTAAAATATTTAAAAAGTTCATTTACATGTATGCGCACTATGCGGGTGTGAACTTATTTCCATGTTTCTCAAATCGTCAAAAATGTTCAATGTAATTTACATGAACCGTATGATGGTAACAAAGAATTTTTGTTCAGACTAGAAACCTTGACAATTCTTGCTATTCGCAATACAGCGCACCACTGACAGTTGCCTCCCTTACAAAAATGGCAAGCATATATGCAAGCAAGCACGCAGCAAGCTTGCAGCATGCTTGCAGCAAGCAAATTTAAAAGCTTGCGCAAGCTAGTATTTGGAACATTAAACGCATGCGCAAGCTTGCAAAATGCTTGCTAGATTACGTGCTGGGTGCTTGCAGGATTGCGCGCAGGGCGCTTGCAGGATTACGCGCAGGGTGCTTGCAGGATTACGCGCAGGGTTCTTACAGGATTGCGCGCAGGGTGCTTGCGGTTATTCAGGCTTGCGCAAGCTTGTGCAGGCTAGTATTTGGAACATTACGCGCATGTGCACGCTTGCAAATGGTGCAAGTGTGCGCACGCTTGCAAGTGGTGCAAGCATCGACAAGCTTGCTGCAAGCTTGTACAATTTTGAGTATTACGAGCAAGTGCAGGCTTGCAGTACAAGCTAGCTTGGAGGGTGATGTAGAGCGAAAATGTAGACTTACAGGAACATGTTACTGTGTGTTTGATTAAAGAGACACTGGCATATTTGAAATATAGTGTGCCCTCAAGATTTTTCAAAATCGATATTTTTGCATGGTTGTGAAGCTTTTATATACAAAAGCCCTCACCTGAAATTATTAAGACCAAATCAGTGTCTTTATGGGTAAACAGAATGATTTTATAATTAATGTTAATGCTGGCGACATGAATTCAGCAGATGACGAAAATGGCATTTAACACAAGAAAATGCACGCCGTATGCATTTTTCCCACGCAATACACCTTGTTTGATCGGTGTGTAACCTTTGTGGTTTTAATATCATTGAGTACGAGTCTATGATATTCATGTAATATACACATTTGTTGATTAAAGTTATGGAAAACTTAAAAGTTAGCCTACAAATTACCTGGATGTCTTTAACCTCTTATTAAACTCCCAATCTGAGATGCAGATGACGAAAATGGCATTTAACACAAGAAAATGCACGCCGTATGCATTTTTCCCAATGCTCCCAATCTCCCAATTGTGAGAGCGCGTGTGGTCCAGTGGATGAGCATTCGGCTCGTGATATGAAGGTCGTGGGTTCGAGTCCCACTGTTGCCAATGCGTTGTGTCCTTGGGCAAGACACTTTATCTCGATTGCCTCTCTCCACCCAGGTGTTAAATGGGGAGCTGCTAGGGATATTGTCCATTGAGCGCCGCAGAAAGGTATGAGTATGCCTTGGGTATGTATGGCAGCTGACGTATTCCGAAGGTAGCGGTAATAATTGTAAAGCGCTTTGATACACGTGAAAAGCGCTATATAAATGCTGCAATTATTAATTATTATTATCTGTTTTTGAGTATGTTATTTTTATACATGTGTAAAATGTATCTCTGTTCTTCCGATGGCCTAGACTATCATTGAGAGCAAATTGAAGAAATTTCATATTAAATTGTGAAAATGTGCCAGTGCCGCTTTAAGTCATTACACTGCAATTGCTATATATAGAGTAACTAAACCCTTTTTTCTTTTTTCCATGACTTCTTTGTTGAGCCACTAAACCCTTTTTTCTTTTTTCCATGACTTCTTTGTTGAGCCACGGTTGAGTTGTTTTCAACATAATATGTATATCACAACTTGCATGTTTAAAAAAAAATTGTCTGGAATGGTAGTTTGACCCAGTGGACCATGACACAAGCACGGTATAAACGTTCAGAAAAAAATGTAGGTGCAATGAGAGGGGAACTAAGATCCGTTGGCTTGTGGTACAAAATGGGACTGGCAAGAACAAGCGCCATATGCGGCCCTTTTATGGCATAAGGTGTAACTTGAGTTACACCCTTTTCATGAAAGGGTAATCCTGCAAAAAACAATGATTATGGCTATTTATTTAAAAAATATTTTTAACATTATTAGGCTCACCATTGGAAAAGAAAAATGTATCACATAAGCATTGTTTGACAGGGCGGTCCTTTCAAGGCAAAAGGGCGTTAAACTCAAGTTGGTTACGCCTTTTGCCATGAAAGGGCCGATTGGGGAATGGGAGTGCAGTGAATGAAATTAGTGTGAAAATAATAGGAACCCCCTGGGGTTCTACCACCTTTTTACAGTATCTCTTATTGGCTCATTAATGGATATATTTGGATATAACCGTTGAGTAACCAACCATTAAAATAAACCTGCCATATTCCTGTACCACATTTAAGGTTGTCTGACCATGTTTCACCCCCTGCGGGTCGGGGTTAAGAATAGCCCGTGCCCCCCCTACATATGTCGTAAAGGCGACTAACTAAAAGGGCCCCTGCGGGTTCGGGGTTTAGAATAGGCGCGCTGTCCCCCCTTACATTTCGTAAGAGGCGACTAAAGGGGGCAACTCGTATGTATTGGAAACAGGGACGGGTTGTATTTAATTAGATTTGTACTTTAAGGTTGTATAGAAATAGTAGGCATGTATTAGGGTTTCTACTGTATATAATTGTTGATTTGTAATTTAAAAATCTATCAGTTTGGGCATATTGCCCGGTGTTAATTGGAGCCATTTATAATAGATTGTAAGAGGTTGTATGAGACAATCTATTTTGTCTGTTTTAAAGGGGGATTCTCATGTTTGCATGTTCTGATGTGATTGTCGTTATCTGTATTGAGTTGAAGTAGTTTTTGCTTGATACATGGATGAGTGATGAACCTTTCATCAGTCTATGCTGTGTAATAGTTATAAATTATCAGAATCTTTTGAAACTTGTTTTTATTGATGCATGTTTTCTAGTGTATCTTGCAATTAGTTTGGTTTATCTTGTTTTAGACAGGGATAGGTGATGCTCTGGTTCATCACTGTATGATGTGTATCCTTTTGTTAATTGTAATTGTAATTGAATTGAAATGAGTTTTTAATTGCGTCGTTTTTATATTTAATGTTAAATGACACGATTTGTTTATGCACAATTTTGTTGAGTTGTCGTTAAATTTTTATACTCATCCACTCTTACCCTGTTTCTGATTGGTTATATATTGGCTAGATACACTAATAACCCACTCAAATCGGTCTATCCTTCTCTCTTGTCCGGGAGACCTCAAGGGGTTAACCATGGTAGCCATTTTGCATTATCCCTTGAGCACCTTCTCAAGTTAAAACTAATTTTGCAGAAGAAAGGAAGGAAACAAAAACTTTTATGGTTTGACCATCTCAAAATATACCTTGGAACTCTGTTTAAATATTTGGGTGCCTTAGAAAGAATTATTTTGTTTTGTGCCTATACAAGTTGCCAAGTCAAAATGGTTTGTAAATTTAGCATGAAATTTAATGCAACCCTCTCACACTATGGACTGTCAAAAATGTTGTTACATATGTACCATTTTGTCTGCCCTGAGCTTGCTCAGCGAAAAACTAAGAAAATATCCCTATTTCTGTATGGTATAATATAGTATGCTCTTCCGGTCCAATATAATTGGTTAAAGTTTTTGAAGTATCTCCTGTTCCTGCAGAAATGCTTGGGCCAATTGCAACCAAACTTGATAAGAAGAACCATTGATCATGTTCATATGAGGTGTATTCCAATTGGGGCAAGAGGTCAAGAGGCCAATAAAGGGGCAGTCTTTTGAAAACTATCCATTTGTTTTTCTGGGCCACAAGCAAATGCTACAATCACCAACTTGTCAGTAATTAAACACGGATTCCAAGCCCATTCTGATGTTGTACCCAGATTTGGGTCAAAGGTTATGTTGGTGGATTAAAGGGGCAATTTGTTCATCCGCACTCTCTAAAGTGGTCCAACAATGTGAGATCTTTACAACATTTTCTGAGCACTAAGAGGCAAGACATGTGGTTCGAGAATCGCCTTTTTTGACAAAAAAATATTTTAAAGAACTTAGACAGGGGTCTAGTTTAGTTTTAGTGTTATTTGTTGTCAAAGCCTCGATCTTAATCTTATTTAAGCCTAATGGAAAGTAATTTCTTAAATTTCAATGAAATTAAAAAAAAAATGAAAGTAAGCAAAATAAATTTGTGGTCGGATGTCACGCACTTGATAGAGCACTGTCAAGCCCCTGCATAAAAATCTGATACAATTTGTTTAAAAGTGGCAAGGTACTTTCAGGTAAGGTAATAAAAATATGAACCTTACCACGCATTATAGTTAAATGATATGGTCAAAGGACCCGGGTGTTTGGGATTTAAATAGGTTAACTTTGGATTTTAAATAGGTAAAGTCCGACTTGTGACGAAGTCGGACAATTCCCTGGCCGTGCGGTGGTAGCGTGGCCATCAAATTGCACCAAAATTTAACTTTAAGAAATCACTCTCTAGAAACAAAGTAATAATTGGGACAATAAAGTTTCAAATTTGTTATGTCACAAATGTCTATTCAATGCCCTAATGTTCTCAAACAATTTACACTTTCAAGTTATTCACAGAATAAATTCTTTTGAATTGAAACTTGCGTACCAATGGTAATTAAATCATGGCAGAGGGAAATGTTGCCAATGCCGATAAAATTAAACAAAGGTTCGACAAACAATAAGCAACACCTAAAAGTGGGCCCCACCCACACACAAAAAGATAAATATTTATGCAACACATCAATTAACATTTAAATATGAAGACAAACAAATTCAAAGACAATGTTGGCAAAAATTCGTTTTTTAAACCACAATATAACCCCCCGGAAAGATTATTCCGTGCCAAAATCGGGAACCTACAGACGCGACAGTAACTTAAAATTAATATAATCGCCACAGCATGTAAACTACATATGCAACATGCCATGATTTCGCCTGCCACAATCACCAGCAGGACCACTTCATACTGTGCCCGAAACAGAATATGAAAACTCTCCAAAAATAAAGCCATGAAACTTGGACCAAATTACTATGACTAAAATGTTACATATGTTTCATAAGCATCATTAATTAGTACTTTATCCGCCCAGCCGATCATAAGATGACCGTTTAGGAAAAGAAACACTAAAGTATTTGCTAAACCTGACTGGTTGTTACAAGGACTACTTTCGGATCTTAATAGACTGTTTTCAGTATAGCCGATGCCACTGGAAATGGACAAGTTGCACAGAAAGAAGAGATTTCAAATATAAAAATCAAAACCGTCCTACTATAAACCTGTCTGCCACAACCGTGCCAAATTCAACACAGCACAACAACAGACCAAGGTCAGCTCCCACATTTCAGTTCATAATGCTTTAGATAAGAAGCAGAGTTAATGGTTAGCCCACTCACATTTTAAATGTCACACACATAGGAAAGAAGACCGTGCAGCTAAATAAAGTGACGACACGTGGGTTTGAATTGAACCCAAAAGTAGGTCATGTCTGAGTGATCCCATGTGTATATGTTAGCTGTAGACCCTTGAATAAGTATTCATTTATTTGTCACCATTCATTTCTTTTTAACACTACCAAGGATATAACATAAGAACCTACGCATCTCCAGTCAAGCAAAGAGAGAATGGACCCCTGAGAGTACTTACCGGTCCTGCACTTTTAAGGCACTGGACTCCCTGTAATCTTTCATCATGTACAAAAAAGTAAGTATTGGGACTAGTACAATTGTACAAAAATTTTGCTTTCCTGTTATAGCAGCTGATGGGCCAGCTGGGCCCTACCAGCTGGCTCGATCGCACATCAAGCATTAATATCGTCATTTGAACTCTCCATGATAACCACTACCATGACCAAATCGAGCATTACGAACCCTCAGATTTGGAAATGGATTGCATTTCCGTCTATTTTTGACTGTCTTCATCTCTGTTGGATCCTTCATGGGATTAAGTTCACTACCCTAATTTATTGAGTAAGAAATTAGCATTGTCCTAAAATGTGCATATTGTTCATCTACGTGAAGATTTCTTGGGAGCTTCAAAATAAGCGCAGAAAGAACAACATTAACTGTTTTCCTCATTCCTTAAAGACACCATCAGTGATTTGGAAAAATATTCGAAATTTTGCAGAATAGCTTCAAAGTGAAGGATAAACTGTAGAATTCTCATAATTAAGTTACCTTTTCCAGCTTTAGAACTGACAGAAAAGTAAGAAAACGTCATGTTCCAAAGGATACGATTCTCATTCATTACGTCCGTTCGGACAGTATGACTAAATCTTCCGATTCTTCCTTATTAGGCTGGTCTGTCTTATCTTTGCCTGGTATGTAGATAGCTGTACTTGTTGCATACATGCAAAATCGTATTTTTTGATGATTTTTTTTGATTTGCTGATTTAGCAAATCACTGATCGGGCCTTTAAATATAGAGTCATTCCATCAGGTTGGAAATTCAGACGTAACACAGACACCGTGTACAATGTCCATCAACCAGGCATGTTTTCTATCATACCTTCTCACAAGACACTATGCGTATGTCTACAACCTGTGTCAGTTCTTGCACACCCAGGTGCATCTTACATAAAATAACTGTATCAAAAGTAATGATACTTTTGTAGATACAGAGCCATGTCACACTTTGAGTCCTAACCTGATGGAATGACCCATATATCAGAAATAAAATGACTTTATTGCTCTTTTCTTGTCATTAGTCTTCTAGTCTGTGGGGAATGAAAGGATGGGGGCTTACTCAAGGAGGGGTACTCGGATGGGGCTTACTCGTGGGAGCTTAAAGCTTGAACTCAGAGATTTCATGAGGAGGCGTCCTCATTTAAAAAAATCAGTTTTTGCATGTACATGTGCTTGTCCATATAAATCACTGTGTGAAATTGCTAAGCTTAAATCAAATTCCTTTATATAGAAATCACAACTTTGTTATAAATAAAATTCTGGATCCGAATTTTTGTTTACACAGTATTCCTATGGGACGTAATTAATACACAATGTTTACTGATCAAAACGAAAAAAATCCGGTTCATCTCAAATTTCCGAATTGTGCATTTTACTGTTACTATCTTTAGTCGATTGACTATTTTTCATTATTACACCAAAAAATATATTTCGAAATCTCTGAGTCCAAACTTTAACATGTCAGGAGTATTGTCAAGCCAAAGGTCCTTAGCTGATAACCAAATGTACCAAAATAGCTTCACTATCTGAATAAAAGAAATGAGCAGCCATCATTGGTAATCCACATGTACACACAGGTCCACAAAAAGCTGCATAATACTAAAGGGTGTGAGTTTTTGATGCTTGGATACGGAAAAACAGGACAGCTAGATGCCGATTTCCACCTTGTCGTAGACTAGATAATCGCTTATATGAAGGATTCAGCCAGCCTAGAGCGCATAAACATAGTAAGCCAAATATTTATAATGCTTCAATAAACAATGGAATAAATAGATCAAACTAAAAAGAACAAAATCTAAAGAAACAATATGCTTAGAGGCCACTAATAAGTTGATTTGCTAAATCAGAAAATCGAAAAATCATCAAAAATCAGATTTTTGCATGTCGTAACAAGTATAGGTATCCTACCCTTCCCAGCAAATGATTGAGGACCAGAAGCACCAATAACGACAGGGAATGGTGATTTAACCATAACTGTCCGTTCGGAAAACTACTACAACACGTAATGAATGGGATTCATATCTTTGAATTACTGCTGTTTTCTTCCTTTTCGTTGATTCTTCAGTTGGAAAAATAATGATGGGAAGTCGGTAGTAGACTTTATCCTTCCTTTTTAAGCTATTCCAGCAAATTTCAAATATATGACTCTTTTGGTCAAAATCACTGATAGCGTCTTTAAGTGGGATTTTAATGAGGTGACATTTTAAGCTGTGATAGACTCATTATATTATAGTCAAGCGGATAACTGCAGGAAGACTTGAGTGTTCCCTATTTTGTTGCAATGCATACGAAAGTATGTTCCAAGGTACAAAAGAGTTGGTGATAACTTCTGGTGCCCTTAGAATGAACCTGGGGAATAAAACTGAAGTGTATGAGAGAAGGTGAAACTGGGGAAAGTCGGGGACACATTTGAAAATACTGTAGAAGTGGAAAATTTCCGGTACAGATATTTTGCGGATTGAAAACAGTTTGGCCAATTGCGGTATGGTATTGAATAAGTTGCCAATACAAATTCTATTTATGGGAAAAAGGTTATTTTCGCGGTTTTGGATTTTTGCGTTTTTTTTTCATCGCGAATTTAGCGAAAAATAAAAACCTCGCAAAATTTCCACTTATACAGTAAGCAAAATCATCCGTAACTCCCAGGCTCGTAGGAAAGGCACTGACCTTGTAAAAAAGCCCATTTCGTTTTCATCCCTATTTTTGACTGCATGAAATCTAAATGAACCCATGGAAATAAAATTTAAACTTTGGACTGCCTAAGTCTGCACTTTTGAAGGCATGGGGGGGGGGGGGGGGTGGGGGTAGGGTTCACAATGAAAAGGGATATGGGTGTAAGGCTCTAGCTTCCAAACCCAGGGGCATTTGGTTACAGCGGACTGACAAAAATAGGAGGTCTTTGGGTGAGCAACATCAAAATTGGTCTAAAATAGGGGTTTTTCGAGAGGACAAAATTGCAAAGTTTTCTAAAAATGCAGGTCTTTGAGTGATATTTTTACAACATTTAAAAAAAAAAATAGGTTGTGGGTTAAAAATTCCACCCCAAAATAAGGGGGTCTTTGGGTGACAGGTGTGACAGTGGTAAAATTTTTTTTTTTTTTTTTAAATGTTGAAATTTACAATAAAACAATATGTGGTCTTGGGTCTTAACAGCCTTACATACGTGTAACTTCCAAGATGGGAGTGATCCCCAGACACTGACTTTCAAACAAACACAAGGCCTGAAACTTGAGCAGTAGTAGCAACCAAAAGGGCTGACACCACTATACAAACTAAGGAAATCAATAGGAAACTGAAAATATAAGCATATAGTGTTCATGATCAGGAATTAAATGTATGTACACGTTTCCCTATAGCACTGTTATACTGTTGCATCAATATTAACTGCATGGAAAATGGAAAATCCAATCATCTCTACTGGGCCCTTCTACAGGAAGTCACATGCACACATGACCAAATTTATTGCCTCCCCTGACAAAACAACCAATCTAGCAAAAGTGGAAATTTTTTTTTGGTTAGGATTGTGTCCACATCTAACCAAAAATAATGTTTCCACTTTGCTAGATTGGGTGTTTTGTCATGGGAGGTAAATAAAGTTTGGTCACGTGTGTGACTTCCCGAAGGAATGGCCCAACTTTGGAAATAAGATTTAGGGTGGGTAACAATCTTTAGTTCTAGATGGGACTATTCTTCAATACTACCCCCCCCCCCCCCCCCACAACAAAAATTATATGTCAAAATATCTGAGGATCTGCCTAATGAAAAACACAAACATTAAACTAATCTTAAACAAAAAAACTGGGCCTCATTTAAGAAGTAAAAAGTGCATTCTATAGAACTTGCGCAGTCATGCCCCTTGAGAAACTTCAGATGGGTAATGGGGTCAAGGGTCATATACAAGGTCAAAGGTTAATATGGGCAAGTCAAGTAATAAAATGAGCTGAAAAACATCAAATTGACCTAATTTGAAAAGGAAACATGGAATGCTATAGAACTTGGGTCCTAGATCCCCTTGGGAACCTTCATATGATGTGGTCAAGGGCACATGGCAAGATCAAAGGTCATATGTGGTCAGGTTATAAAATAGGCTGAAAACATCAAATTGGCCTTGTTCAGAAAGTAAAAGTCCAATTGCTACAGAGAACTGGTGTCATAAATGCCCCTTGGGAACCTTCATGATGAGGTCAAAGGTCATGAGATAAAGTTATAAAATGGTCTGAAACATCAAATTGGCATAATTTGCAAGGTTGAAGTCTAATTGCAACCAAACTTGGGGCATATATGCAACAGGGGAACATTCATATGATAAGGTCAGGGGTCACTTATAACGGTCAAAGGTCATCTGAGGTTAAGTTATAAAATAGGATTGAAGGAAAGGTGGATTGCGAAAGTAGGCGCCGCACTTGTGGTTCGAGAACCGCTTGTAGATTATTTTGCTCCATTTTCTACACTGCCAAAATCAGTTCATGTACAAGGTACAGTATTAAGAAATTTGAAATAACATTTCTGTTGACACATTCATCTCTGATGCTTTTTGGGAAGATATCTTTAAAGAATATGCATATTTCATTCATCAATATCAGCATTTCACTACAATTTCGACTACATACATCCACATTGCATAATTGGAGAACAGGGACCACTTGACTTTTAGTGCGATATTTGGAGGTGTGTCAGGGTGGTTGGCTCTTGTAATCAGCTTGAACAAATAAATAGTGATATTTGGCATTATTAAATCACTTCAGATAGAAATGTTTGCATATATCAGATAAACAACTGGATATAAAAAGTTCAGAAAGTCAGTCCTGTCAACAGTTAAGAAAAGGCCAGTTAGAGAAAAAGCGAGTTAAAAAAGCAAGTTACCCCCCACGAAGATCCATCAAGTCCCTCTGGCGAGTTACGGAAGATCCATCAAGTCCCTCTGGCGAGTTACGGCAAAGCCATCAAGTCTCTCTGGCGAGTTACGGCAAAGCCATCAAGTCCCACTGGCGAGTTATGGCAAAGCCATCAAGTCCCGCTGGCGAGTTACGGCAAAGCCATCGTGTCCTGCTGGCGAGTTTTGGGTCAAACCCTCAAATTCCAGTTGCAACAGTGATTAAAGTGACAGGAGGAGATTTCAGGATACAATTTCTCTCAAATTTCACTGGACGGTTGCAGACCACCTACCTAGAATGTTTTTGAAGAGTATTCTTTGGACAAATAGTGGCAAAAGAAAACTGCAAACCTTGTTTTGAACCTTGCCTGCTATCGTCAACTCTTTTTCCTATAGAAACCATGCTTTGGGGGGGACTTTCTGTCGTGCCCGACAGAAGTACTAATCATCTTATTACATAAAGACGGCTTCTTGGCGGCTATTTAGTTCAGGTGTGATCTAAATAAATTGGTAAACATTCAAATATGTAAAAAACGGGGGTTAACGAGAAAAATTGGGGCTGTTCTTTCTGGAAATCCTCATGTCTCTTTAAGGTCCTTGGGTGAGTTACAATGTGGTGTATGCATGGATTTAATGTCTAAAGGGGCAATCTTGATGAAAAAAATCTGCATCATACACACGTTGGACACTTTGAAGGTGGTATTATTAGCCCCCGAATAATCAAATGTGATTCAGTCAAATGATGTTGAGCACCTGCATACCATGTTTTTGATCTGTTACTATTATTTTACAATAACAGCCTCTGTTTAACAAGTACCGTAATGATCCGATATAGTCCCCGCCCTTTTTTAAGCTTAAAATACCTTGAAATTTGGGGGTGGTATAATGCCCGAATCTTGCCCGATGCCGGAGTTGAAAATGTCTTGGCCTAACTCGCCACATACAGCCAATTCATGACTTCCGAATTTGAAGACGTCAGAGAATGTTTAAAAAACTAATGCTGTTTTTTCGATCGTACGTAAGTTTCCTCCCTCGTCTGAGTAATTTCATCTTTGTCAGTGTCACTCCCCATGACTCAATGTAACTTTAGTTATTTGTTTTGAGCAAAAAAAACGGCAAAAACGAACAATAGACACGATAACTGAACCAGTTTGCCAACATGTTTGGGCGGCGGCCCATATTTGATTTGCTTCCAGATGCCCTCTGACCCTACATACACGCCTTGTTCAAATTATTCTTTTCGTTTCAGAAAACAACTCCCCCAAAAAACTATTTTAATGATGGAATTTAATGACACTGAATAATTTTTTAGGACAGGTATATTATTTTCTTATACGACATATGGACACGAGTGAAACAATATTGAGAATCTCAGAATCACGTCTGAGTGAAGTAGACAGCCTTGAGAGTGTTGAACCAAAACTGGGTCTTCTGCTGTGTTCTATACTCTTATGTATTTTTTCACAAACTTTAAATGGTTCCACCGTCCTTAGAAACATTCTTGAGATGGATCTAAGATATTAAATATGGAATTTCGTATTCAGTGTATTGGAAAAAGCATATCATTGGAATTCAAGGCTAAAAGGTGTGTTTTTTGAAGAAGATAGGTTCCGAATTTTGCCGTCGTGTAGGCCAATTTTTGGCATGGTCATATAAACGGCTATTTAGATTTTCTGGAAATTTTCCTCAAACTAGGGTGGGAATTTTATTTTACTGAACATGGACTATATTCGGGTCATTACGGTAATTGTAAGTTTCCTGTAGCCCCCCCTCTTCTTCTGTGTGTTTGTTTGTGTGAATTAGAAGGTCTCCTGTGTTTGCGCTGCGGAATTCACTAGTATTGAAAGGTTAGGAATGGGCAGAATTTCTAACCTCGCCACTGGGAACCCATGACGTAAAACCTAACTCGCCACTAGGGACTTGAGACGTAAATATCCTAACTCGCCACTGGGCCTTGCCGTAAGAATCTAACTCCGCCTGAGCCTTCCGATAAATATTCTAACTCTCCATTGGGACTTGGCGTAAGAACTTAACTCCCCAATGGGACTTATTATATTTCTTCGTGGGGGGTAACTCGCTTTTTCTAACTCGCTTTTTCCCTAACTCGCCCATTTTAACTCGCCATGTACCTGTCCACGTCTGGTTCAGGTTGGTGTGATGTTGTTGTCTGGCTATTAAACAAACAATCTGGCTATAACTGTTGTATCAATCCATAGAAATGTTTTGCATTTATTTTAGGTTCGAAGTCCCCATCATCAATGTCTGATAAAATCTCACTGGTCAGTAGGCAAAATTATTTCAATGTTACGCCATGAAACTAATTTTTGTCCGAGATTTAGTAAGTATCTCAAAATTTTGGATGTTTTGGTCTTCCCAATAAAAAAAAAATTTCACTTTCCCCCATCTCGTTGTCATCGTTGTTGTCGTTGTCGTCGTCGTCTTCATCATCCATCATGGTTGTGGATCACATTAATGACTTGTTAATGCATTTGCATAGGCTTACTGACTATGTAGGGGGGGTAGGGGAACATTTTCCTCTGCTCAAAATATCAGAACCAATGGAAACTCTAATTTCATTCAGATTTTTAAAGGTGTTTTTCTGATTGTCTTTTGGGACCCCCTGAATTACTCAGAAGTTCTTAGTTAGGGGTTGTTTTACAATCAGGTACTTTGCTGTCTCATTTGGGGTGAAAAATGAAGTCTCACAATTATTTTCAATTTTGGTGTTTTTGCATTGTGGGCAAGTCAAGAGTAGTAATTCCCACTTTTTAGTGCGTCCCATCTTGTGAACAATGTTAGTATTTTGAAATGTTTGCATTTTTCGGAGAGGCGTTTTTTGACGGAACCTTATTCATTTCTACACTTGGGTGAAAAAGGCACAGTGCTTTGATTATTTTCGTATTATGTTTGTATTGTAGATAATTCAAGAATTAGTTTCCAAATTTGGAGGTGTGAGTTCTTCGGGAACAACTTTTTATTTTGTGAAACTTCATGTTTTTCTGAAGAGGACAGTTTTGACGGAACATCGACTTCTAGCATTTGATCATTTTGATAAAAGGAAAACTTAATGGGTAGCCACCAAGTGTTTACTACAAATGTATAGAACAATAACTAGAGTTTTTTTTTAAAGCAAATATCACAAATCAACAGGTCAATTTAGTTTAAGCTTTATTAGCCGAATTATGTAGAGGACCATTTTTGAGGAATTTCCACAAATTTCCAATGGACCGCTTGTTACCAAATGGTCACATGCTTTTAAAATTTCTGGATAATTACTACCTTGCTCCAAATGTGAATGATGATGATGATTGTTTGTTTCCAACATGTTCTTTATGACAGTGGAATATAATCCAAATATTAGCCTAATTCAAATGAGACAGTGATTTAAGCAATGTATGTACATATGTACATATTTTTGTTAGTCATCAAGCATTTCAAAACTAAAGGTTTCTTTGCAGCTGTATGGTAGGGCTTTGGTGGTCTTAAGTTGGCATAGTACCAATTATGAAAAAGTACAGACATTGTAGTGTTTAGCCAGAGGTACCTGATGTAAAACAACCATTATCAATTTTGAGATCAGATGAAAGGCTGTTTTTTCTCATTGCGTCTAAAATGTCAGCCTTCAAATCCCTTCTCTTTCCACAGATCGAGATAAAAAAATACCTCTCTTAAATGGGTTTTAAAGGTGCAAACAAGGGATTTCAACTAACAGGTGTCCCGAAAAAATGTGAAACTTCTGAGTTTGCAACTGGTGTAAAGCTTTATATCAAAACTATCCCATCTGTAAGGATCAAGCTGAGAACTGTTGCTTTGGTACAAAAATTGTGGAATTTTTAATTTCATAAGGAGCAAATACAAAATTCAGCCTATGTTTTCTATTGAAATATAAGCATATACAAATCACCTTTTGTTTTCAAAGTTATTTTGTAAAAGGTAGGGAATCTGGTGAGCATCTAATCTATATGAAATTCATACATATCACAGAAAATATGGATGATTTGAAATCTCTCATTGCAACTTTAACCATCAATATTAGTACAGGGTTAGTGAACAGGGCTTTGTGTGCAATATAAGCAAATTATTGCTTTTACCATCAAAACAGAAAGTTTGTTTCCCACGATACTTGCTGATGAGTTTATGCAAGTGCCAGGCTCCCATATCAAGTAGAGAACATCATTGATACACATATATTTGGAATAAGTATCTTTAAAGAGACATGAGGAGATTTCCAGAAAGAAGCGCCCCCAATTTTTTTTGAACCCGGATTTTTTGCATATTTGGAATGCTTTCCATGTATTAGATCACACCTGATGTGAATAAGCCGAATACGCCGTCTTTATGTAATAATATGATGATTTAGTACTTTCTGTTGTGCACAACAGAAAGTCAAAGCGCAGTGTTCTATGGGGACAATTACGATAGTCAGGCAAGTTCAAAACAAGGTTTGCTGTTTTCTTTTGTACTTGTTTGTCCAATAAATCTTCGGAACGTTCTTGGTAGGTGGTCTACAATCGATTCTGTGCAATTTGAGAGAAATTCGTATCCTAAAGAAATCTCCTCCTGTCACTTTAAGGAATTGCAACAAAGTTTGATCTAATCATTGTGTAAAATTCATATATCACGGGTAATTTGCACAATTATCTAACTAGAAACACTGACAATTTTAAAATACCAAACGTCAAACACAGTTTGCATTCAAAACAATTAGAATTTTCAGGTCCATTCCATTGGACTTACTGATAAGAAAGTCAAATCACTTCAGGGCCCAGATCAAAAACAGCTATCTGGATACTACTTATGATTTTGACACCTCAACAGAGTCTTCAGGCACAATCTTGCTTGTTTTTTAGACCATTTGTTGTTATTTTCCATTGGTCTTTAATATTGTATATTTTGTTATTATTTGTTTTTCTTTGTAGGTATAGTAACCTTAGGTATTTATGGTAATTTTCTTTAGAGGCGACAAAAAAAAAAAACGCCCTCTTTTACGGGCCCGAAACCGACCCTGATTTTTTCATTTTTTGCAAATTTTTTTTTTAATTTTTTAGTTTTTCAAAAATGTAAATCAGCCTGTTTTTAGCTCAAATGTATCAATTTTGGCTAATTTTTTTTAGAAAATTTTGCTTGTAAAAATTTTCATTTTTTTCCTCCTATTTTTCAGATTTTGGGACTATTTAGGCCAATATTGACCTCCAGGAAGAATAAAAAAAAAAGAATCGCCCGACCGACTGACCCTACTTGGAAAGGTCCGCTCCGCCCGGTTTTTTTTGTTTTTTTGTCGCCTTAAGGGGCCCTTATGCCTTGCAAATCCACATTCTATCGTTTGTTTCTATAACTTGTGTATTGTGTATGATGATGAATGCAAATAAAGTCCTTGTTATGATATATGAATATGATATGATTATGAAACTGCCTCTGGTGCCATTTTAACCTTGCTGGTACCAGTCACCCGGCCGAAACTAACTGATTGTGATGTGATCAGGAAAAATCTGTTGATGTCACACTTGGCAGTTGCAGGACTGTCACGATTGCCCATCCAGTTCTTTGTTTGAGTGACCCCGGGCAGCCAGTGGACAGTAATGGAATGTGCATTTCATGGTGGATTTAAAGGTGTTGCAACGAGCGATTTCAAAAAAGGGGTCCCTAAAAAATTTGAAAATTTTAATTTTGCTCAAAAAATAAAAAATTTCTATCAAAAATATCTCATCTGAAATGAGCTGAGAACTGTTTCTGTGGTACAAAAATTATTCCAAATTTCTGATTTGTAACAATACGAAATTCAGCTATGTTTTCTATGAAAGATAAAACTTATACAATCACCTTTTTTTTTTAAAAATATTTAAATTATCTCTGAAGCAATAGGTTTTACAAATTATATCTATCAAAGGACGCCCTTGAGAATGCAATATTCAGGGAATTACAGTGAAGGCAGTGATCAGATTTGCCTTGAAATTGCCAACAAAAAATAGTGCAATCTGATCATTCAAAATTGGCTGCCAAATTTCAGATCCCAAAAATTTCCGTATTTTAATAAACTCACCGTTCTTAAATCACATACAAAAAGATACACAATAGTGCAATACCCTATATGGTTAAAGTATGGAACGAGACTTTTAATTACTCCTTTTAAACAACATCTGTTTTTTGAATCAGTTTGACTGATTACATGCAATTGTGCAATATTGTAGTTTTGGTGTGTTTTTAATGTGACTTATTGTTTTAACTATTGTAATTATTCAGCCTGATGGCTGCGATGGCAATATGTTTAATAAACCAGAATCAATCAATTAAAAGGCAGGGTATCTATTCGTGTTGTCTATTTTTTTTTTTTTTTTTGAAATCACTACATATCACAGAAAAATATGGATAATAACTTGAAATCTCTCGTTTGCAACCTTTAGTTATGGGGCTGTTATTCTGAAAGGGAGTCTAACTTTAGACCTGGATTGAAACCAGGTTAATCCTACATGAGTGGACATTTTCTCCCTTCAAAATATTGTGAAAGTTAAATGTATTGGGTGAGGAAATTCCTCATGGATCTTCATGAGGAATTTCTCCCCTGTTACAGCACTATAGAGTATGTTGGAAGGAAAAAGGTCCCCTTGTGTAGGATTAACCCGGTTTATACCTGGGTCTCAGGGGTAGAATTTCGTCACTGTGTATGTGAATCAGTCTTGATTCCCCAAATCAAATCTTTGCGCGGAATCACTTCTAATTCACTAATGTGTAAGTTAATAAAGGTTATGAAATCAACATGATTCACGCAAATCAGTTACGAGAATCTTTGCGAGGAATCAATTCTCGGATTCTCGCCGACATTCTAGCCTGGTCTAAAGTTTGTCTAACTTTCAGAATATCAGCCATTGGATTGTAAACGGTTTGCAACAAAATTGTTTTTAGTTTGCAATATGCAGTGATTTCATATAGATGCCTTGCATTTCTGAAAGCAAAAAAACGATTTGATGTGCTTAATTTCAATTTAAAAACTATGCTCTAAATCTAGTTATTTGCTTCCTATTATGAATTATTAAATTTACAATTTTTTACAAGAAAGAAATCATACTCAGCTGAATCCTTTCACATGGGATATTTTTTTAATAGAAAGATTTACTATTAGTTAAAAAAAAAAATCGGAATTTTCAATTTTTTTTATGTGAAAATCTCTTGTTGTACCTTTAATGTGCACATGGTTGCACACTGTCTTTCCCGGGTTGCTCAAACAAAAGACACTAAAGCAGACAGTCTTGGAACTGATCAAATAGAGGAGGAGACAAATATCATAGGGGCCTTATTTAAGGAGTTCTGTTACTTCCCACTACAGAAAAGGTTTGACACATGTGGTAGTTAGTAGGGACCGTCTACATTCAATGCTTGGTAGGTGTACTCTCAAATTGTGGTACACTTTTCAATAGGGGGAAATTTACGTTTACACAGGGGTCATATTTTTAAAATGCCCCAAATTCCTGTTGAAATGTATGCCATACTACCCATCTAATCATAGGATTCAAAAATGTATAGGTGGTTGTACACCTACGGCAATAGGGTTATAGGGTTATAGGGTTAAAAATGACAAAATGGTAAAAACAGGTCAATATCAATTGTACAGGGGTCAACATTAAAATAAAAGTTACTAGGTGATATTTAAATACTTGCAAATTATTGCCTGAGTGAAGAGGACTCCTAAACAATATATTTGTGTTATGTTAAATGCTTACTACGGAGATAAGGGTCAAAGAAGGCAACCACCGCAATGGATTTTTATGTTGCCCTATGACTATTTTGTCCCATAAAATTGGTACTATGATTGCAGGATTGCAGACGGTTGCAAACTATCCTTATTTTGACACATTAAGCTAGATGAACAACTCTTTCAATTTTACCAAAATTGGAGCAACTTCTGATTTTGACCCCTTGTACACATAGAACTTGACTTTTTACCATTGTAGCCATTTTTACCTATACTCCCAAACCAGTGGGCATAGATGGTACAAAACTATACTTTTTGGAACCTTATGACTAGACGGCAATATGGCTACATTTCAACATGATTGGATCATTTAAAAAAATTTGACCCCTGTTGTAAACTTAAATTGACCCCTACTAAAAAGTGATATCACAATTTGAGTGTACTAACTACCTAGCATGGATGTAGAGGGGCCATACTAACTCTCAAAGGTGATAAACCTTTTCTGAGTGAGGGGTAAACGCTGATGTTTGACCTGGGTCCCAGCTCCTCCTCTTAAAATGAGACAGATTGCATCACATATTATGAAAAATTGACCATGGGCAATGGCATACTTCAAGGTGTTTGTTCTGAGTTATGTCGTAGCCTAGCACGTGGTACAAACCCACTGTTATTTACAGAATCAGTGAAGAGGCTAGCTACGTTGTCCAACACGCGTATATCAGACAGTATTTGTTCTGTAATCAAAATAGTTGTGAAAGTTTGATTCTGACAATTATCTATGTCGCATGTTACATGTTAAAAGATTTGTTGTTGTAGAGAAGCAGCAACACTTGGGAGGAAAATGTGAAACGGTGAAGTATAAGTCTTTCAGTTGAATCACATATTGCTGTCATGTTTTTGAAGTTCCCAAAACGATACAAGACGCGTTGTGAATTGGTGTTGTTGTTCAATGTTCTTAAGTTTCAAGACTATAAAGTTTCAAGAATATAAGCTTGAACTTGGTGATTAGATTTAAAACGGAAAATGCGCTCTAAGATCCGTATAGGTTTGCACCGCTTCTTTCCGTGTGTTGATTGCATTGCATTGATGTGTATGTGTATAGCGGCCCTTGTTACGCTAAGAACAACGAAAGAAAAGCTCCTGAGGAAAGCCGATTTATGTATATTTACCATTAATTCTGTAAAATGTCCAAGAAATTATCAGCCAGAGTAAGTAAATGTTGCACCTGAATGGGACGCAAATATACACTATTAAATCTCAATTTTCGTCATTTGTGAGGTTTAGGACTCTTAAAACGTGATATAGCGGTACTCAGACTCACACTCTTAGTTTAAAATCCTCTATTCTTAATATGTTCTAGAAAATAGATGCAAATTTTGTGATTGCGGCTCTGTACAACGCTATGGAATTAGTGGTGTGATTTCTATGAGACCTCCATACTTGCTCGTAATAGGGGTGCGCACGACGCAGGCTTACGGTAGCTTATCGGCTACGGCGTTCGTGCCCAGATCTCTTGTTGTGTTGTGAAATTCTCTGAAATTTTGGGATTGTTAAAAGAAACATGGGTGCCAAAATTTTAATTTTTTCCAAGAAGGCATTTTAGAGATATGTGACCGAATGAGTTTAAGTTGTCCATAGACTTTGTACAGGGTCTGTTCTGATTTTGCAGTATAGAAAATGGCCAAAATGGGACATTTGTTGAAAAACTACACATTTGATTTCAATTATCTCAAGTAATTGATGAGTTATAGATTGGTGTTTGTGGTTAGTGGTTAAAGAAATATCAAAAATCATACAATTTTTTATTTTTCGTGTGTCATCAAAAACAAAGATAAGGATGGCGAACACACTTCTTGGTTGAAGTATGTTCTAGAATACTGAGTACCACTTTCATAATTTCCTAGAGAAGAAACTACAATCGCCCTTGGTGATGAACAAGGTGTTATATGAAAGGAAATCAAATTTAGAAAATTCTCACGTTAGATTTTGCAGATTGAGTGTTTCTATTTGAAATAATAGGTGTTTTTAATTTTCTCTAAATTATTTTTCCCTAAAATATTTTTTCTAAAGAAGTAAACACTTGATTCAAAAAAGCCAATGTGAGATTTCAGGTATTTTGTTTATACACTCATCCCTAAAGTTTCAGCTTAAAAGCACCTTCCATTTAGGCAGGGGAAAAATTATTTATTGTAAAAATTAGGGAATTTTTAAAAAATAAATAAAACACTAAAAGAAATCATGCAGTCTTGAAACTGCAAAAAATTGTGGAGGAGAGTTCAATCCTTACCATAGTCAAGTTTGGACAAAATTGATTCAGGAGTTTTGATTTTATGATATTTTTTCTGTAAGCACCATTATCTGATGATCCTATCTTAATGGAATGTTTTCGGAGGGGTATTTGGTGCCAGGGGGTGGCGAAATATATCAAAATCTCGTTGTATATCCAGTGGAGTACACAGAGTGGGGATTGGGGTGGGTTGCGGGGAAGCTTCCCCCCCCCCCCGAAAAAATAGTGATTTTCTGCCCATTAACTTGCATTGTTATACTTTTAAATAATAAAATAAGAAAGAATATTATTATTAACAAATTTTTAATATGCTTTCCCCTTGAATAATATGTGCCCCCCCTTTTCCCCCTGAAAAAAGCTGGTTACGCCACTGTAGGCCTACATTATCATGTAGAATATCTCATGTTTAAGGCAAGAAAATAGAAAAAGTGATCTCAGCTTCCCGCTCGCATAGGTGTAAAAAGAATTTCATTTTACCATATTTCTTTCAGGTTTTCAAGAGATTTAAATTAATATTTTTTTTTTCAAAACTGGTCAAGAAAAAAGAGAAATTTTGGCCGCAAAGTGACCATATGGAACTCTTGCCCCAATGTCAATATCTAATAACATTATCTTTTACATAATTCTCTGCATAAAAACCACACCCTGAATTTCCAAATTTTCAAAGTATACTCGCAGAATACATGTAGAATCTACCATTTTCTGAGTACCAGACAATGATTAAATTTATAATCCTATTATTAAGAATGTAAATTTCAACTACACAAAACCAAAACTCAAATTTCAGCACTGTAATTCAATAATAAATTTTAAAAATTAATTTAAAAAAATGATTCATTCATGATTGAACGTGCAATTCCTTTTAAAGGATTTTTTATTTGGAAAATGTTCCCCCCCATCTCCTCCATTCCGTGTTGATTTGATGTATTGTCCATCAGCAGTTTGCCAATAAGCGAGTTCGATAATTCAGGCAATATTGTTGTTCATACCCGATTGAACTCCGTGACCCATCTCCAGCACAATAAAAATTAAGGATTCTGGGATGGGGCACACAGGGGGTCAATCGGGATATGAACATTGTTGTTGCTTATTGAAGCACAGTGGTGCCTGAATTATCGAAATTGCTTATTCCCTCAGCATGGATTGATGGGGGGTTGGGAAAGGTAGGTTGAAGAGAAAGTTTGGGGCTTTCATTAAGTGATAACGGAGCTCGTAGGTTAAATCTACCCAGCGGGTGAGCATTATACGAAATGGTGACCAGTGAGTGGTCCAACTCTTTAGCTAGCTATGTAGGCTACAAGAATTCCTAGTCCATTAAAGGTGCAATGAGAGATTTCAAATCATCCAAATTTCTGGTGATATGTAGTGATTTCATATAGATTAGACATTGCCTAGCTTTTATTTGGCTACAGAAATAGCTTGAAATTAAAACAAAAAATTTTAGGTTTTTTCTTTTTTTAAAGAAAACTTTAGCTTTAATCATTTTCAGATCGCTGTGGTGGTTTTTTGATAGAAAGCTTTACACCAGTGCAAAAATCAGAATTTTGACATTGTTTTAGGGACATCTGTTATTTGAAATCTCTCGTTGCACCTTTAAGTGAGTGATGCTTGTTTCATAGACATTGTAGACTGCTTAACGCTGTGTCGGTGTTTTTTCCCATTAGCTGATATTTGATTTGTGCAGGGAGTCCATTTTAGGTCACTTTAGATTATAAACATCTCAAGTAGGAATGCGAATTTAGCCATGTTCACACGGTCACAAAACTCCAAAGGTTTGAAACTCCAGAGGTGAAAATTAAATCCAATTATCAAGTTTTACTTCACTCCAAACTGCGTCCACTGCATCCGGCCATCGTGTGGCCACATGATGGCCGACACTGAAATCATCCCCTGACCATTCTCCTCCGCTTCTGTCATCGGAGTGTAGACCGGAAGTCAGCATACCGGAAGCTGTGCACTTTCGCGTGTGATATTCAAACACAGGAATTTGTCAACAAAGATGACCTTGTGAGGTCACCTCTGCTCGCTATCCTCCGAAGCTGTCCACACGGCACGACACTCCAAAACACTCCGGAGTGGTATTGGAGTTTGAGCTTCACCCCCTAGTTTTTTAGGGGGATAAAACCCCGCTAGACCCTCGATAAAACTCCGGAGTTTAAACCTCCGAATGCGTCCACATGGCCAAAAACCCCGATCGACACTCCAGAGTTTTGAAACCTCCGTGTGGACACGACTTTTGTTTCTTTTAAGATTTTCATTTATGTGTACGAGGTCATCATGAGAATAACGTAGTAAATCACAGACTTTAACTACTAAATGGCACATAGTGTTTGAGACAAACAAATTATTACATCTAAGCACAGAGAGGCATATCTACTAAATATTAAAGCTGCAACGAGAGATTTTGAGGCACCCAAATAGCTCCAAATATTGTGTCATAATAGTAATTTCATATAGATTAGACACTCAATAGATTTCTTAGCTTGTATTTGGCTACAGAAATGTCTTAAAAGAGAGGAAAAAGGCGATTTTGAATTGCTTATATTTCAATGTAAAACATAGGCTAAATTTCGTATTTGCTCCTATACGAAATTAGAAATTTTACAATTTTTCTACCAAAGAAACATTTCTCAGCTTTATCCTTTCATATGGAGATATTTTTGATGGAAAGCTTCACAGCAGGGCAACAATCAAAACTTTAGATTTTTTAGGGACACCTGATAGGTGAAATCTCTTGTTGCACCTTTAATTCTGTAAGTCCATCTTTGACATGTGTGTGCAAGTTTGGATAACCTTTTTCAAGTTGCTTGTGCATGGACAGTGTTGACCCTAACGACAACCTTGCCCACCCCCACTTTACTCCCATCAAATTGCGATTTTGGTTTCAGAAGAAATTCATATTTTTCTCATTACCCCAGAGAAAATGAGGTTGACCCCATACCAATCTGTAAAGTTTCATGCCAATATTTAAATCTGTTTTGACGTGAGGCCAAATGTGATTTGTAAGCCCCAAAATACTACTGTGCATTCATTATTAACATGTTCAACCAAAAGATTTCCCAAACATCCAAACAAACCGATGCTAAGATTTGGAAGCAAGTGTGGTTAAACATCAAGAGGTTCCAACCTTTAGCGATGGACCAAAGCCTTTCAATTGTAACTATGATAATTAACCCTAACTGCCTTTGGTTTCTAGCCTCCAGAGAGGAAGAAAGGGGTAACGGGATAGAAACTAAAAGAGCCTGAAGGGCCCTGGGGGGATTCGAACCCGGGGCCTCCGGCCCCCATCCATAGGCCAGGCATGGCAAGCCACACGGGAGTCGCTGGCCCGGCCAGTGTTTTCGTGCCCATATGAGTGTCGGTGCGATGATGTCATCGCATTTTCTTTTGGACTTAGTGCAATTTTCCCCACTCAGCTCATTGAGTTATATTGGTGTTTGAGGGGTTAAGGGCTAGCTAGGGTGGCTGTGTTCATTAATCCCCTGAGATCACCGGCGAGTCAAAAGTTGGTTATAACATGAATGTATCGGATAATCCAATCAGAGGAGTGGTAAGGAAAAACATGGCTAAAAAAAGTTTGTATAGATGTAATAAGGTCTATTTTGATAGGTGACTCAGAGGATTATATCGGGTGTCCACACTGCGGGCCCACAGGCCATTTACGGCCATGATAGTTGAACAATGCAATCACCCACTATTACATCCAATCTTAGCCGTAATAGTAGATTCAACAGATTTGTTTGGGTGATTATTGCCCATTAGGGGTGTGTGTTTTTTTTTTGTTAAACTTGGGGGTTCTTGCCAGCTGCAAATATGGGTCTCATTTTCAGCCTTTTGGTATAAATGAGTTTTTTTTTATATACCTTTGGCGGGAGAAATTGTTGCTTTTTCAACATTTATACTTTGCCAAAATTAGTCAAATTTCAGCACAAAAATTGTCTAACAATTTTGGGGAAAAAAAATAAAAAAAATAAAAAAAATAAAAAATTTCCAAAATTTGCTAAGAAGGTGACATACCTCTGGCAAATTTATGTTAAATTTGCCCCAAATCTGCATCTCGGTATGCTAAGAGTCCTTTTTGCTGCAAAATTGGTAATAAGTCCTACTTCCGTTTCCGAGTCTCGGAGGCATGACATAAAGCAAACTTGATCCCGATATTGCTTACGGCTTGAATAGTGGATTCACCCAATGCAGCCCTGCCGTCAAAAAAGGTTTTGGATGACACTGGGTTATATGTGACCTGCTCCAACGAAACAAGGATTAAGTGGAAAATGTTCATTTGAGAATGTGCGATTTGAAATGCTGTAAAAACAAGCTTTAAAATGATGTATAACATGAAAACATTGCACTTCTTTGTCCATAAAAAAATCAATATATGCCTTGAAATTCTTTTGTTTTCTATTGATTGTACACAAAATTTATTGATCTTTCTCTAAAGACTTGGCGACTTTGTCCTGGTTTTGTGGGAGAGGTCACAAATGTAATCAGCCAACCGGAGATAATGTGAAGATGTGACTCGGCCAAAAAGGTCGATCACAAGGGTACGCTAACGACAGTGCATCTACACATTAGGCTTAAGTTCAATAATGTAATCGTTAAACTTGTTTAATTTTTTAGGGAGTGTTACACTATGAGCCATAAAGTCTCAATTTCCATGGCGCGGTTCAGTAACTTTCCTAACATGTGTATTAGAAACACACCCCTGGTTTTTGGGTTGATATGATACCAAGATCACACAAGGGTAAGTTCATGTCAATACGTGTTACAAGTACAACCACTGAACTGTGTCCTTGGTGGATGAGCAATGTGACATAGTGAAATACAAATAGGATGGGACAAAGCAGAAAACTGATGTTCACCCAAAGACCTTTTACCTCAACAGTAGGCGTATACCAAAACATGATATGGTTTGGGGTTCCACAAAGTGTTATGACTGCACTAGACTACCTGATAACTTGTGTGGATTTTGCATGATTTCTCTGCGTATAGCATAGAGCTAAGAAAAACCTCAATTCCCTTGGTACAGTTAAGTAGCTTTCATTCACCAATTTGGTAATTTAGAAAATGTCTTTAAAATTAAAACAACAAAAGGTGTTTTGGTTGGCATATTTCAATACAAAAAGCAGGATGAATTTGTGTTGCTTTGATACAAAATCAGAAATGTTGCAATATTGTACCAAAGAAATTACTTCAGTCTAGACCTTTCAATGCCGCTATTTTTTGCGCAAAGCTTTACATCAATGCAAAATCAGTTTTCAATTAATTTTAGTTGGGGCACCTGATATGAAATCGCTCATTGCACAGGTATTCTCTCAAATTACAACATATTTTTATGTTTTGTAGAAGAGGCTACCACAGAGGGTGTTTGAATCAATCCCATTGATGACCAACTAGCCAATGCTGCCCATACAGTACTGTTTACTACTAAACACATGTCAGTTACTTAGGGATAAAAAAAGGGATTGCCAATAATGTGAAAATGAGACATTTCATAATCATGCAAAAAATTCCTCATAGTACTAACGGCTTTGTAGACTAAAATGAGCATTAAGTCAGGGTTTTTTCTGTGTCAAAAGAATAGGATTTTTATAAAAATAAAATCACATGACACTATTGAATGAAATTTCCCAAAACTTGTTTGCATGTGTGGGATTGAATCCAAAACACCCTCTGGGCTACCACTGCCAATATGCTGTTTGAATACTGACATTACCGTAGCAAAAAAAAATAAAACAAGGTTATTTCCATGCAGTAGTAGGTAGTCCAAAATACCTAAATGTGATTTTTTTTTTTGTAGGTAATTTTTTGGAAAAGGATTTTCCCTAGAAATGACTAAAAAACAAACCCGGGTTTTTTTTTAGGGGTCAAAGGGGGAGGGGGCATATATTAACAGGGGAAAGCATTAGTATAGTATAGGCCTATGTTGTTTTCACTGTAAATTAGCGCATGTGCAGATACATGGTGGGAAAAAGTGGGGAATCTGGGAAGCTCCTTCCCGGTAAATTTGACCATTTGGAGGGAAATCTTGACTTTTCAGAGAAAGAAATGTACATAAAAAATTTTGGGAATTTATGGACAAAAATCCGAGTTTTCAATTAATTTTAGTTGGGACACCTGATATGAAATTTCTCATTTCGCAGGTGTTTTATCAAATCCAACTTATTTTATCTTTTGCAGAAAGGCTACCACTGCCAATATGCTGTTTGAATACTGACATACCGTTAGGCAAAAATAAAACAATTTTTCCATGCAATAGGTAGTCTAAAAACCTTAATGTGAAATGCATTTTCTTTTAGTTTCTTAGATTTTTTTGAAAAGGATTTTTCCCCAGAAATGGCTCAAAACCAGCATTTTTTTAGGGGGCAAAGGGTGGGGGCATATATTTCCAGGAGGGCAAGCATTAGTAGAGTATAAGCCTATGTTGTTTTCACTGTAAATTAGCGCATGTGCAGAAATTCACTCATTTTTCACTCACTCATCTGCCCCTGCCCCCCTCTGGTCGTGCCACTGCTCAAAATGAATCAAATGTTAGGTCATAGTTTACAGCTGTTTGACCCGTGCAAATTGTCTCTCTTATGTTTAGAACCAGGGTGCAAATTAAGAAAATCTGGTTGTCCGGCAGTCTTCCTGGTCACAAAATCAGGTTGTCTGACAAAGTTTTTGGTTGTCTGCCAATTCAGAATGTTCGGGGAAAATTATCGCAAAGGGACATTTTGCCGAAAAAGTGCCCCGTTTCAGGCAACATATATCTCTGACTTATTTCCACATATTATTCATTTCTTTTATTATCTGTTGTTTTTGTTTTTTAAACAACATTACAAATTCTTCTTTAAAACCTGGACACTTTCTGTGTTTAGGTGCCATTTTGTAAATGTTAAATCTCAATACAACCACACACAGTGCTTATTAAAGGCACTATCGTGATTTGCGAAAAAAGGAAATCGAACAAAAAATCACCAAAATCAGATGGCTGCATGTCTGTAACAAGTACAGGTACCCTAACATACCTGCAAATAATAGGACCAGAAGCAACCTCATAAGGACAAAAATCGGAAAGTTTCGTCATTACTGTCCATACGGAAATTGCCACAAAACATAACTGAATGGAGATTTATGGCTTTGAAACACTGCCGTTTTCTTCTCTTTTGGCAATTATGCAGTTGGAAAAGGTAAAACTTATTAAGAATTCTAACAGACTTATCATTCTCTTTTAAGCTATTCTGTAAGTTTTTATTTTTCAGATATAAATCACTGATAGTGTCTTAAGTTGGTGCTTTTTAATATTGAGCCATCATATACCACAATTTTGAAGTTCCAACGAATTGAACTTCAAACGCTCCCCCGGCCACCCCCCCCCCCCCCCCCATAAGAAGAAGAACCCGATCACCTTGATCAATCAACACACCAAGATATTGCTGCACAACCTCCAGTCCAGCCACTTTAACCCACACATATATATTTTTTATCGCCTTACGCATTTTTGTCTAAAAATGATTTTTTTCTTTCAGTAAATCAGATTTAAAAAAAAATGAAATGCAGTAAAAATGGTTCCAAAAAAAAAAAAATGTGCACGGCCATTAGAAACAACAATTTTTTTTTGCATTACAGGTTTTAATGTGAATGGTATACTGTATGTGTATTGACAATAAGCCTTGATTACTGTACAATAATCTAAAAACAACCCATTAGCTTATAGCGTTATAATTAATAAGATTTCAGCCAATATTAGAGAGTGAAATGAGAAAAATACAAGCTTTCTAATATTCTTTTGGTTGATAGCGTAGTGGTTGATCCATAGCGTTGTGACCCTTTAAGACCTTTTTTTTTCATTAGCCAATTACACAAATTTAAAATATGATCCAAACAATCTCTGTTTTTTTGTGTATGAAAAGATATTTCCTAGCATGATATTAGGCCAAAGAATTTGATTTTCTAGTTTACTGTTGTAGATTTTTAAAAAGTGACGAGGTCCAATTTCATATTCATATTTATGTCATGTCATTATTACATCTAAAGGCAGATTGAATACAATAGTACCTCATATGATACATAAAACAAAGTTTCCAAGTACCTAATTAACAAAACAGCGGTATTTGCAGGTATTTCTACTAAAGTTTAAAAATCAGTTTTCAAGTATTTTGCACCCAGTATTATGACAAGCGGGACAACAATCTGGAGAAATTCATTATTTATGGTATCCTGTGACACCCCTTCCAAGTTAACGGCTACCAAAATGAACAGGAAGGGTGCTTGAATATTTTGAGCAACTGAAAATTTGTTTTATTATCAAGTTTTCAAGAAAAGCAATTTTTCCCAAAATAATGAAATCGTTGCCACAGCGGCAATCTGAGTGTGCTCCATCGGAAAAGAAGAACAAAATTCCCTTGGCCAGGGCCGCCAAGAGAAAATTGCGGGCCCGGGGGGAGGCCTTCTTAGAGTTAGGGAACCTTTTACCAACTTCATTTTCAAGACCAATAGGGAGAGGGCGGATTTGAAGTAGTTCAGTGGCTGCGTGTGTGTGGCTGCCTAATGTGGTTTATGCAAATTAAAGACACTATCAGTGATTGAAAAATATTTGAATTTGCAGCAATAGCTTCAAAGTGAAGGTTAAATCTGTAGAATCCTCAAAAGTTAAAACCACCTTTTCCACTTTAGAATGGCCAAAAGGAAGAAAAAGGAGGCAGTGTTCCATATACGATTCCCATTTCAAATTACGTGTTGTAGTAAGTGTCCTAACGGACAGTAATAACTATAATTTCTGATTCTGTCCCTTATTCAGGTTGCTTCTGGTCTTATATCATTTTTGCATCTTTATGTTATGATACCTGGAATTGTTCATACATGAAAAAATCTGATTTTTGATGATGTTTTTTTTCGATTTTCTGATTTAGCAATCACTGATAGTGGCTTGAATGGGGGTTTTTTGTTTTTTATTTATTCATATGTAAAGTGCTTATGTAAGCCCAGGGGGTGGTTGGGCGGAGAGGGGGTGTCCCCCTCCGCGAAGCGCGGCGGCACTCTTTGCAATGTTTCACTTCCAACACATTTCTCTGAAATTTGATATAAACAAATATAAGTTTGTAAGTGTTTCACCTTTTAATGATGAGGTATGATAAACGGTTTCTAAAAAGTAAAATATAGCTGATGGTATTTTAGTTATCGTTTCAATAAATAGTCCAGAGTGTTTCCTGAAGAGTTCGTATTATGAAGTGGCCGAAGCGCGGAATCCCCTTCCACTTTCCAAAACACATTTTCCCCTCATGTGACGTTGATAGAAACATTTGAATTGGGGTATTAGTCCCTTTATAAGTCATGACAAACTGCTCCTGCTTATAAAACCAATCTTTAAATTGTTTGTTTAATTTCTAAGACCAAAGAGGCCCGCACTAAAACTTTCAACCGCGCGTAGCGCGAAAAATGGAAATTTCATTGGTGTTAAGAGTATTTCTAAAATAAACTTGTAGGTATCATTGACGCAGGAGGGAAGGAAAAGGCGGGCACTTATCGGCAATCACTCTCTCCTCTCTCGGTCTCTCGCTCTCTCTTTCATCCTCTTGTCTCCCTCTTGACTCTTGTCACAACCGCAAGGGCTTAAATTTTATTTTTAAAAAACACTTAAAAAAAAAAAAAAAAAAAAAAACCCCGGGCCCGGGGTCAATACCCCCTTTGACCCCCCATATCAGCTTGGTTACTGCCCTTGGCCTAATAAAGTTTGTCTGGATCCAGTAAAAAAATAAATTACACCTATTCATCATTGAGACATTGCTCTGTAGATCATGTAGTAATAAAAATCAGGAGGTGAAGTTTATTGGGAAAAATGGCTTATAATAAGAAGCACTGTTCGCATCTATCACAGGACAGATTCGAATGAAGTCCAATTGTTCATTTTGTGCAAAGATATGATCTGATCTAGTCATCATGCCAAAGGCGGAAATTGTGGAATTAAAGGTCCATGGCCCGATCGCTAATAGCCTCGTCCCCAGAACCCCAGATTTTACCGGAAGTGGTCAACATTTTGGTATCAGAAGAAAGCTACTATTTTTCTCATTTACCCTGTGAAATCTTAGAGCCAAAGAATGTTTGGTTTGGAAGTTATGAGCGAAAATATGCGACATTTTGGTCGACCAATATTAATTTTACACAGTACTCTATGGGGTTTATAAAATCACGTTTTTAGCTCTCGCATCAAAACGGATTGAAATATCGGCGCGAAACTTTACAGATGGGGTTTTTGAGTGAAGGCCAGTCTATCAAGATGAAAACATCATATCCTCAAATCGGGCCATCCCCCTTTAAGAAGCGATAAAATATGGCATCTTAAAAGTGCATAATTTAGCAACTGAGTATGGTAGGGGTGTGGGAAAATAGAATGTCGATGGAAAAAATGCATTATTTCCTGGAATCTTTTAAAATTTCCCCTCCAGGATGGCAAAATTTCCCTCCAGAAAAGCAAAATTTCCCATAATATTTCTTGCCTAAGACCAAAATTTCCATCCAAATGTCAACATTTCTCAGAAGCCACAAGTTTCCATTTTTCTTTTCCCACTTTTTTCACCTCTTGCAAGGTCATTGGATTTTGTTAAAGGTGCAACGAGAGATTTCAAATAACAGGTGTACCGAAAAAATGTGAAAATTCTGATTTTGGCACTGATGTAAAGCTTTATATCAAAAATATCTCCATCTGTAAGGATTAACTGAATAACTGTTTTTCTTTGGTACAAAACTGGTGAAATTTGTAATTTCGTATAGGAGCAAATACAAAATTCAGCCTATGTTTTTCTATGAATATAAGCATCCATACAAATCACCATTTGTTTTCATTTTAAGTTATTTCTATAACCAAATAAAAAGGTAGGGGATCTATTGAGAATCTAATCTTTATGAAATCACTACATATCACAGAAAATATGGATGACTTGAAATCTCTCGTTGCACCTTTAAGGGAGAATGAAAGCCAATTTTGATTGTTGTGTAAATGCTTTCATTCATAGTGTTGCCAGTTTGTCAGTTTGAGGCTCTCCATGCAAAAGGGCAAATCCTTGTATTACTGTAAGAGTGAATTATAAAAGAGACATAGGCACGTTTTGGAAAATGGTGCACCCTCAAGATTTTCGAAAATTGATTTTTTGCATTGTAATTGAAAACCTATTTTTAGCCCTTACATGAAATGATTACACTATGAAATAAAATCACTGAAAAAAAATCACTGAAATCTGAAATGAACACAGAAAAAGAGTAACACTGTAATTATCATTGAAATTATCATTGGAAATGTGATAATTTCAGTGGTATTAGTAAATTTCAGTGTGATTAATGGGATGACCCTGGACATCAAAGGTTCAACGAGAGATTTTACATATCAGGTGTCCCTAAAAAATCGAAAGTTCTGATTTTTGCCCCGATGTAAAGCTTTCCATCCAAAATATCCCTATCTGAAAGGATTAAGCTGAGAGATGTTTCTTTGGTACAAAAATTGTGAAATTTCTAATTTCGTATAGGAGCAAATACGAAATTAAGCCTATGTTTTACATTGATATATAAGTAAATCAAAATCACCCTTTTTCTCTTTAAGGACATTTTCTGTAGCATAATACAAGGTAAGAAATCTATTGAGTGTCTAATCAATAAATTACTATTTTGACACAATACTTGTATGCCTCAAAATCTCTTGTTGCACCTTTAAGGAGTTTGACTTGTGATTTGTTTACGCGCAAGCTGCTTTACACCTTCAGCATTCTGTTTAGAGCCCAGTCATGGACAAATGGAAGAATTTTAGTTTGAGGTGCAAGGTATCATGCGCAGATACCGCGGATAACTGCATTTGTTTGCGTGTATTAAAATCGCGCATCTCTACGCCTGCGTTCGTGCTTTGGCCTGCATGCGCGAATGTGGGCGCGGATTTTTCAGTGTTTTTCGGCGTGTAATAGAAAAATTAAGTCGGTGGACCCTCATTTTTTTATTTCAAATTTTTAAGAACGACATCATGGACCTCAACATATTTAGAAATACAAAATTTTATCGGAAGTTTTTAATTTGTCGTCGATTCCAAACGTCAACTTTTGGACTTTTCCCCAGTAGACGTGCGTGGTTTAAAACCAACATTTTTTTGTGTTATCTATTCAAAACAAAGTCGGTGACCCCCAATTGTTTAATTCAGATTCTTAATCAGCACATTATAAATACCATATATTCCCCTGGACCATTTTATCGAGTAATCACTAACACGTCAAACCTTAATCACACTGAAATGCCCGAATCCACACTGAAATGATCACCTTTCAGTGATCATTTCTGTGATAATTCAACATTACTCTTTTCAGTGTTGTTATACATTTATGATTTAGTGATTTTTTTCATTGTTTTATTTCACATTGAGTCCGCCCCAAGTTGCACAAGTGATTAAATAGTCTAGTGCCGGGGGGGGGGGGGGGCCGTGCACCCAAAGGTATATTTTTTAAGTTACATATTTGTACAGCAATTAGTGTCTAGTTAGATTTTTGATGTTTCCCAACGCGAAATATTGTCCATATGTTTTTGTGATTATATTTGCGAGCCCTCGTGGATAAGGGCCTAGCTAAGCACTGAAAATATAAGGGGTAGTGGTAGCATAACAGCCATTATCTCCACTTTTCATTGAACAAGTGTCATATTTAGGTACCAATATATAGCTAATAATTGTTCTCTAATAAGATATCAAAATAACCCTTCTATCGGTGACCTGATGTGACCTGGTGGTCCAAAGGTCACCAAGGTCATATTTTTGCCTATTGTTCGGCCATCTGTTTTATTTCTATATTTCACATTTTCTAGGATACTGGTTTTCACTCATTTTTTGCTTAAATAAGGCTGAAATGCATCTTGATGTATATAAGTAGTAGCATAACTTCAAAATCACATGGTTAATGAGTACGTTGAGCTAAAGGTCACGCACGTTGTAGAAAAAAAGGACATATTAGGTATAGCTTGAGGCGTAAAGGCTCATTAGATAACGTCGGCTTCCCTTACCGGAAGTACTACTGGACATATAATGTATTCATTGGAAAGTGGTATACAACACCCTCACTTGCTACACTGGTCTATGCCAATATTATAAATTTGCAGGTCATCCTAGGGTCATTTTGAGTCAAATGAGTCAGCTGCGATTACAAATTAAGGTTAATTGATAATTTTGGATGTACAATTGCATTTTGATAAATCAAAATTGGTTTTTAAATACTACTACTAAAAATTCCTTCTTCCAAACAGTAGTGCTGATAGATTTGAGTCAATACTTGTTCTCTTTCTTGGGTAAAAGGCCCATTTTTACTGATTTTTTTAAAATAATTGAGGCATTTGATTCTTTGACTGTGCATATGTTCGATAGTTTCAAATGAAAAATAGTTTATATGATATACAAATTATAACCTTTACAGAATAGGTCTGTACCCGTGCTCAATTTTTCCTTTCCTAGGGGTAGCAAACAACAATTATCTCCACTTTTCATGACCACTTGGCTGATTTAAGTACTAATAAATAGCTAATAATTTTCTCTAACAAGGATACCAAAATGAATCCATTGCATAGATTACCTGATGTGAACATGGGGGTCAAAGGTCATCAGGTCGTTATGAAAACCGGGTATTGTTCGGTATACGTCTTAATTTACAAGTACACATTTTTCTCAAATTCCTGTTTTTTCATTCAGTCTTTGCTTAAATATGGTCGCATTGCATTTTTTGATGTATTAAGTAGTAGTCAGAAGCATACTTTCCTAAAATCACATGGAATAATGAGTTACATAAGGTCATAAGGTCCCAACGCAATTTAGGTATATAGGCATAATTAGGTAGGCCTTGAGACGTAAAAGTGCTCATTAGATCACCCCTGCTCCTTTTACCTGAAGTACACTGGACATATATTTATCTAAGTGGAAAGTGTATACAACACTCTACACTGGTCTTTGACAAGACTATAAATCTGCAGAGGTCAACCTAGGGTCATTTAGAGGTCCAAAGAGGTCATCTGAGATCAAATTTAAGGTTAATTGATAATTTTGGATGAAGTAAAATGTCATTTTAGTAATCCATTTGGTTTGACAATAATACGACCCACCTTTTTCACAACACGGAAAGTTACCAAACAGTTTTACAGTGCGGCTAGATTTGAGTGTTAAAAGTTCTCGTCTGGAGTACAAAAGCCCACTTTTGGCGGAGTGTTAAAATGAAATTAAAGAAGTTTAAGACTGTGACTTTATATTTTTGGATACATAAAACTGTCGAAATTACATAAACATTTTAACGAACATGTAGATCTATTACTCAGTACTCATTTCCCTTTTCTGGATTAACATAACACCATTATCTCCACCTTTCATTGACCACTTGGCAATGATTAAGTACCAGGTAATACTTAATAATTTTCTCCAACAGAGGATACCATGCATAACCTTGCATTGGCTGACCTGATGTGACATGGGGTAAAAAAATCACAACTCGTAGGGGGTTTGGGGGTATTTGCAGCATAGGTCTTCATCTACAAAACACATTTTTTCCAGAATCTGATATTCACTCAGTTTTTTTGCTTATATAGATCACATACAATAGTGATGTATATATGTAGTTTTAGAAGTGTAACTTCAAAATCATACGGTACTGAGTTACATTGATGTAAAGGTCACTGCACTTATTAAAAAACATAGTAGGTATAGCTTGAGGGCACAAAAATGGCTCATTTAGATAACTTCGGCTCCCTTTACCCGAAGTACTACTGGAACATTTCTTGTATCATTGGAAAGGGTAGTACAACACCCTACTCTGACTGGTCTTATGAAAAGTTTTAAAATTGCAGGGGTTACCCTATGGTCATTTAAAGGTCATATGAGGTCACCAGCGATATAATGTAAGATTAATTGAAAATATTGGATGTAAAATGTATTTTGGTCATCAAAATTGATTAAGATAGCCATCAAGCAGTATTAAGTGTTATTATTTTGAGTGTATCATGTTCCTCTTTTGGAGTAAAATTCAATTTGAAGGAATTTTAGACTTTTCCATGACAATATATTTTGAAAGTTTCAAATGGAAAATGCCTCACATCCCTAAATGTCATTGTTTGCCATTTTTCAAAATCACAGGAGCAGACCCTGTCTTGTGTTTAGGGAGAAAGTGCTTTTAGATCTAACAACACACATACCGCTACCTCATTTTTTGGCAGTGATCATCAAGTTGCCAGTCATTTTCCTCTAGGCACGTAAAGGGATATCATAGTATCCAAAATGAAAACCCTCAACAGATAGGCCTAACCGTACTCATTTCCCTTTTCTATATTGCAAACAGTTAAATGCAGAGAAGTACCTTAGTACATATTGGGATAGGGTGTGGGTTAGTTATAAGGTATTGGAGGCTAGTGGAAGGTGGGTCTGAGGGGGGAGTTCAGATGCTAAATTATTAAATTGGGGGGTATATCGACAGAAGGGGCGTCCATTTCATTGGAAAATGCCTGCTTTAGTCTTAAAATAGCTGTCTCATTGTGAAAATCATGAATATTAAGCTTTCCTGGAGCTTAAAATTTCGGGATGAAATGGGATAACATTATGCCTTTCCTTATTAGTTTTGAGGGATCTATTTTTGCTAACTTTTGCTGAACATGTAAATTTGGCTACTTTTCACATGCATTTAGCCCCGTTTAGAACTTGCTTTAGTAGATTACCCGGATGATTTGAGACTAATTTTACTCCCCCTATAGCTAGCTTGATTGACTTGGAATTCCACGGGTAATGAAATGTTATTGTGAATTTCATGTTTTGAAAAGGCATGGTCTCTGAATCGCAGAGATCCCCACTTAGTTTTATAGCTTTTAAATCAACGTTTGATTTTGTCTTCAAAAAGTCTGTTTATGTATTGGCACCTGTTTTAAGCAGAGAGAACATACAGGTGAGTCAAAAAGATTATACACTGGTTTTGTTGAATTTTTTCCTACAGCAGTTGAAAAATCTACCAAAGATAGCCACTATCCCCTATAAAACTAGATTATTTCACCTACTATAGAAATTTTGAATTGTGCTTTTGAACTTTGCATTGCGAAGTTATTCTAACTTAAAGATAGGTACCCGTTTTTCACTCTGTCCACGGAATCACTGTTGTGGAATGTGCCAAAGAGATTTGGATGTCTATACAAGTACAATAATGCATTTTCTTTGCTTGCTTTGATACCTTTGTGTAAACCGTCATCAAGAAAAAAATGTCAAACTCTTCATTATTCTGAAAGCAATAACAAATTATGGAATCTTACACCCAAATTTTGAAGCACTACAATAAATTTTCAAATGGTTCACATCACATATCTTTTCGGCGGAACTGAGTGCAAATATGTAGGTAACCTGTCATAAAGCCGTGAACCAAACTTTTGCACCGACTCCTTCGTATTCTTATGGCGGGGGGGGGGGGGGGCTACTTTGGGGAATCACTATTTGAACATTACACGACATCACCGTCCATCTGTTTTCATCTTTACATCTCCTATCAATCCTGTCCTCTCCCTGTTCCCTCGCTCTTCTCTACTCTCTTTTAACTTGTCTTTTTCCCACTTTTCCTTCTTTTACCGCTAGCATAAGCTTATTTCCTTGTCGACCCCTGGGGGAGGACAATGCATCCCTTCCCCCTGTTACGCTACTGTCATTGCCATGTTTCAAATATTAATAAAACAGTTGGTACGGCTTAGGTAATGGTTCTTGGAACAAATACAAACAGAGGTTAAGCAGTTTAATGACATTATCTCAATGGCTTGGCTGCGTGGACGTGAAGAATTGTACAACCGTGTCAATATGGTTTTTGGCGGCTTTCCGTAAATTTACCATATCCTGCAATATGACAATGAAACACAGAGATAAACTTTAGATTTTGTTACAAAACAATGGCAGTGGATATAATTGGCCATTGTTAAAAAATATCATGTATAAAATTAATTTCTAAGCCGGGCAAAATATTTTTAATATAATCATAATAATAAAACAATTCTCAAACAAAAAAAATCGAGTGAAAAGTCTTTTTGGCTCACCCTGTAGGCGGACTGACCATAGACTTACTATGGGAATTTTCTTCTTCTTCATTCTAGAATACTTTTTAACCCTCAGCTACGCTATGGTTATACAATCAGTGATGGGCCGAGGAATTTGGTCTCGATTTCGTGTTTTTTTTTTTATATCGGGCTACATTTCTTATCGTAGGGTGACGAAGTTTTGATAGTGGGTAGTGTGGGTCATGAGCCCAAAAGTTACAAAACGATTTAGTGAATACTTGATATAGCATTCATCACACACACCTGTGATAAAGTCCCTAGCCCTAGATTAAATTATGCTTCTTATTTCTTAAGAACAAAGTTGTTTATTCTATTTCTTATTTCTACTATATGACCATGGTTTCAGATCGACTTAAGGTTTTAGTGCGCAAAACGTGTAAATGTGAAGGTGGCTATACATGAAACCAACATGTTTTCTAGGTTCAAATTGTGGTGTAGAATCCAAATCTGAAGTCAAAAATGCAAAATGTTTGATCGTTCCGAGATATTCGCATTTTGGGGTATTGTGCATGCCGAGTCCCATAGAAACCTATGGTATTTTTTGCCTGAAATTGGCAGCTTGCTTTGAAAAAAAAAATTTACTCACATATTTTGCGCTTGACAAAAATGTAATACTGTATTCTTGTGGGAATATGTTTTTGGGCATAATCGATTTAACTTTCAACATGTCGCCACTTTTCGTATTTTTTCGGGCGGGTTCGGAAACGCTCAATTTTTAGGTAAATTTGATTCCGCAAATGAAAAAAAAAAAAAATTCTTCAAAATTTAGACAGGGTGAAAGAACGTTAATACCATAGACTATGAGGGACTTGCTTTGGCATAATCGATTAATTTTCAAGCCTATAGCTCTTTTAGTTTTCTCGTACTTCCATTTTATTTAACAGCAGTATTTTTTTCGCTCACTGGAAAATCAAGGGGTAGGGGAACATTTTTTGTATTTGTAGATTATTCCTATACCTGAAATGACCAATTAGGTATCAATTGAAGCTCAGGAATTCTCATAAACTGACAGGTAATCACACTGTAGCCCTCCTTTCCGAGAGATGTGATTGTGCAAAGCAAAATTTTTTTTCGAAAGTGCTAAATTTGGATGTCGTTTGTCATGGGACATGTCAAATTTGAATGTTTCTGGTGTGAAAATTATGAAATTTATAAAACCAATACGTGAATCCATAAGTTAGTACATTTAACTGATATATTAACATTATAAAGGGTCATATATATGTATAAGTAAAGACTATGCAAGCTATTCAAGTTGATAGGTGAAGATTTTTTGTCCCCCGAAAGTGCGATTTTTTCGGACAAATCGCCACAAATCAAATTTTGCAGCAAAATGGTGTATGATGCAAGGTTTTTTGATTCAAATTCAAATCTATAAAATTTAACTCCTAGAAAAGACTCCTTAAAATATAAACATGGTTTCTTTTTTCTCTGATATGAATTTTTTTCGCACTTTGGCACTAAAAAACCTCAGTCAATTCTGAAACCCATGTCATCTTAGGTCAGGTCAGGTTTCCTTTGAGGGCCTGCTACTGTATCCTGGTAACCATACTACTTGTCCCAGGGACGAGTTGTCGTCAGCTAAGCCGTCACACCCATTGGGTTTCTAAGGAAATCTGATGAGGAGGGTAAGATCGGTTTACCTGGTAGAATTAAAAAGGAAGATCTCCTACAAGGTCTCAAGCTCTAGAGAGCTTTAATAGCGGCCATCCAGCAACATGCTGCCTTGCATGTTGGGTGTGGTTGCCCAAAGCCCACCACAGAAAACTGTGAGTGACATCAGGAAGGGCATTCGGTCATTATCTTTTGCTCCTAAATTCCCACACAGCAGTATTGCCGAATGTGCGGTTTGTACCGCCACCCCGTTTAGCGGTGGACAAACAGATTTAAAATGTGGTTTAATTAACTTCTTTGATGTGACAAATAACATATAGCCAAGACACAAATGACCTATATATTAATAGATACGCCTTTTCACACTACATTATATTGTCATTAATACAACGATTGACCAGTAACACTGAATACAGGGTTCGTTTGTAGCCCTTAGAAGCAAATCTGAGGATGAGGTGTTGAGAAGGGTAGATGGGTGTTGCTGGGAGGGTGGGGAAGATGGGGTGTTGGAATGGAGGAGATGGGGTGTGGGAAAGGCTTAAGGGATGGGTGTTGGGAAGAGTGAGGGTGTTGGGAAGGGGGGTAGATAGTGTTGAGTACGGAATGTGGTGTTGGGAGGTGGGTGTTGGGAGGGGATTGGGTGTTGCGGAATGGGGATTGGGTGTTGGAAGGGGATGTGGGTGTTGGGAAGGGGATGTTGGAATGTTGGGAAGGGATGTGGGTTTGGGAATGGGTGTGGTTGTTGGGAAGGGGGATGTGGGTGTTGGAAGGG
>JAMKCH010000044.1:0-106729 GCA_023653785.1 Ophioderma brevispina
AATCAAGTGTTGACATCCTTGCCAGAATTAACAGTGTTTCTAGCATGTTTTTGACACAATTAAAAAGCATTCAAACAATGTATTTCAGGCTTGTAGTAAAATATTGATCTGGCAAGTGAAATGTGGATTAGCCGGGATTAGCACATATGCAAAAGTGAACTGATGACGGCATGCTTTTCAAGTTTTTTTAAACAAAAGTGATAACTACATGGGCAATGGTAGATTAAAATCGTCATAACGTGTCTCACCAACCCTCAAGAGAATGGGACCTAAATCATCAAAAAAGAAGCTATAAAATTCAAGCGGTGACGTCGCCCAAGCCCAGACTCTAATTAGAGTCCATCTTGGACAAAGCATCGCACAACACATCCAAACAAACTTTTTTTGCATAAAATAAGTTTATCTAAAATGAAATGTGTGTTTACATTCTTAATAAAAATATCTTAAACAGATGTATTGAAAGATTTTTGACCATCTTGGAAAATAGTGACGTATGAAAACTTCCATTACTTTTATAGTCATCTGACAGTTTTGTGAATAGTTTTATTGAACTCCTTGACCCAGAAAATCGTTAATTTGACACCACAATCATCTTCATAGACTATATAATACGATATGTAAGAGTCGTGTCAATAAAATGTCAGCCACCTTGGAAAATGTCGGCATATGCAACATTTGATAGTTTGGGGAATAATTATTGAACTTGACCAAGAAAAATAAATTAACACCAAAATTTTGGAAAATGGCATCGTATGCAAATTGCCACTACTTTTATATCATTTTATCATCACCTCTTTTCATGAACTCCACATCCCTACGGACAGTTTTAGCTATGATGACAAATGGCATTATTTCGGCCCCGGTACCACCCTCCTAAACTGGTTGGTGCTGCAACACTACTTCAAATAGGGTTTAGACGCCCCAAATGACAGAAAGTAACAATGGTATAATTTTTTGTAGTTCTATATTTCATCTGTTGTAGAATTTTGAAAAAAAATGGGGGTACTTGTAAAATTAACATTCCGCTCATTTCATGGCAATTTTACACCAAATACCAAAGGTTATTTTTATTCAAAAACCCGTATAATTAGTGAAAGAAAACTGATTTGGGTAACATTGTTTTTCATGCCTATTTTTCCCAATGGCCTTGCTGTTTTGGATGGACAAGTTATTATGGAATAATAAAAATAAAATAACCCCATGCGAATGAGCTTTGAACTCGCTGCTATTATACACACGAGACAAAGTATTGCAACATAAAGAAAAAAGATTTCATTAATCACAAAATGATTTCAAATTGTACCATCGGTTCTTAACCACATATGACGCATTGAATGCCAAAGTTGCGTTTTTCAACAGATGTTATTCCACAAAATCCTAGAGTGTGAGAAACATTTGATTTGATTGCCATGTTCTCTAAATATGGAGGATTAAAATAGCTGGCGATAGATAAATTGCCGATTGCACCCCAGAAGGAATACAGACGCATGAACGCCACAAAAGACTCCAAAATAACCGGTAAATGAATTGTACGGGTTTGTTAGGGTTTATTCTAAATGTTAACGCGAAAAAAGTGTAGTGCTTGCGTGGACCGGAAACGAGATAACGTCAATAAAATACAGAGGTCTTTAAAAAAATCGGAAAATTTTGAGACATCCGCAATGCAATTTAAATGATAAATCACGTGGTTTGCTCATTCACATTCCATAACAAACAGTATAATGTCAACGGTGGGATTAAAAAGTTCTTTTCCGGTTACCACGTGACCACTTTCTTATCATTAAATTTTCTGAATCCAACAGTGATGGATTTGCTGTCATCTTCAGTCATCTTCACTTATTTTGAAATCTACTATAGTATTAGCAAAAAACCTGACTGAAAACGTATTCTGGTTTGGTTAAAAATGAAAAAAAAGAATTACCGTCTGTTATTCTCTTGTCTATCTTTGACCTTTTATTTACCCTCTAATGGATTAACCTCCACTTCCGATTCTACCAATTACACACTACATTCTAAGTACATACACTACTTTATTACATTTTATTGTTTTACGCCCTTCTCGAGTTTCGAACCACTGACCTCTATATCATGAGTCAGCATCCTATCAACTACACCAGCGAAGAATAGATGCCGATTGTTGTTCCGAAAACATTAACACCTAAGTGACCAAGGGATTTTCACTCGGTAGTGCGGGGGGGGGGGGGATGGTGTACTGCGACCCACTCCACCCACACTCGGACGCCACTTTGCCGGACAGAACTGTCGGCAACAGAAATTTATAGCCACTGAAAGGGTCATAAGACAACACCAAATCAGCAATAAAAATGAAAAATATAATTTGGACTGCAAATTAGGGGCAAAACATTGTTTTCAAAACACTCGAAAATTTGGCAAAAAGACGGAAAATTCAAATGAGCCTTGCACTCTTGCACAATGATCCTTGCAAACTTTTTGAAAACTTATTTTACTCTAGAAGAACCAAATTACATATATTTAACACAAAACGTGTAGTTTTAGATTATCATTTATTTTTTACTTGTGTTGCAAAATACGCATCAATTTCCCATCGAGTTTGTACAGTAACGGTTTAGCAACGTCCACAATGAAATTGTTTGTTTTCAGCACATAAAATATTAAATTTTATTGTTAGTAATAATTGTTTACTTACGTGTATGTGTGCACATATATAGCAAAAACTGACTATGATTCTTCGATTTTTAAAAATATTCTCAGACGACTTTCATTAGTGCCCAAGGGGAGGGGGTACCGGATAATGGGTGAAAAATGAATACTTTGCAAGTTTTATTGTGGCACTAAAGTGCTCTGTGTATAGAAAACTATTTATTTGCCACCATATAAAGCACTTGAAAACATGATATTCCTAACTTTTTAGTGCAAAATTTAATTTTCGCCTATTCTACACTGTGTGTCTATGGAAATTGAGAATTTTGGTGTCATTCAGACGTAATACTATGCATGTTAGTATTCATTTTGGTATCATTTGAAAGAGGAGGACCATAGCTATTCATTGGTACCGACATCAAGTATCTGTGGCATTCTGACGTCATACTAGCCATGTTGGTACTTCTTCATCCGCAAAATATCAATGGACAATTGCATGATATCATTTGGCACAAGAAGACGGGGTTTCGGTGTACAAAGGTTAAGAAACGAAGTGAATAATATGGGACATGACAATAATACACCTTACATTGGAGAAATATACTGTGTTCAAATCTTGGTGCAAAAACAGAAGCAACATGGAAAGTTTCAAAACGATAAATCTAATAATCTGTTTAAATTCGATATGAAGCGTTATACTACAATACAGAGATATAACCGAAGTACAAATGCTATTCTCTATTAAACCACTTTCTGAAAATTTGTAACTACAATGGTATGAAGCAATTTCACTCGTCTAGATAATAGCACGAGCATTTTTGATATTAGTTTATTTTTATATGAAATTTGTATAAATAGAGACACAATGTAAACAAGAAACCATTCGAATGAACAGAACTTCTGTAGTATTTGTAGAATATTAGCTACTGAGTAAGTAGCAGTAGTATGTTTAAGAAAAATGGAGGAAAAATTACCATAAACACACGGTATGAACGAGAAAAAAAAAAAAAATTAAAGTATGTTTTAAGATGCTAAGGGTACAAAAGTAGTTAAAAAAGTGTTTTTTTTAGCATTTTTTTTTGAAACAAAGGATTTTTTATATTTATTTTCTTCAATATGGTTAAAGCCATATACCATGCATTGGTATTTTCCACAAAATTTGACCTGATATCATACGCAGATGGCATAAAAATATCAGGAAGCATTCGATATACCAAAAGCAAGTTATACGTAACAAAGTCTAAAGCAGTTATTTGAGATTTAAGCTTTTTAAGTGCACTCTATAAAAACTATACAGAGTAAATCCTTGAACAAAGCTATGAGATTTGAAAATGATATTACTGACAAAAAAGAAAAAAAAAAAAAAAAAAAAAAAAAAAAAAACGAAGGGATTCGCTCATCGAATAATCAAAAGACGATAGGCCATGCGGACTTTACAATCCACTTTCTCAATACTATTATTCTAAGTTTGTTATTCCCCAGGTTTACAGACATTGGATATTTCAAAATTGAAGTTTATATTTATAAAACTGACATTATGAACGTGCGATATCCATAGTTCTGTTGCATTTCATATATTTTTTGCATTCTCACTAGCTTTCTGTTTGTTTTTCTTTTCAATTAGCAAAACGATCCTTTTTTTTCGTTGACAAAACCAACTCCAAGGAGCTACTACTAGTATAATTTTTGTTCGCCTGAACTTTCTTCAGCAGAAACTTAGTAATACTTTTCTGTCTGTATGTCGTCGTCTGTTGTGTTAACTCTTGTATACGAGTTATCTGGAGTTCGTAAGTGCAACAATGATGTAACTTGGTGGAAAGAAAACGGGTTGATGAGTTCTCGATTTGATTAGAGTTCGGGCGTATTCGGGCCAAATTTAGTAAAACAAATGCTTTACTTAATTTGCATAATTTACCCGCAAGGCTTGTGTACCAAGATGGAGTTCCGTGTTGTGACCCCTAGGGTGGTGTCAAATATGAAAGAGTGAGGGGATAGAATACTATAAATGCAAACATGGGGGGTGCTACTCCTAAACTATCTGTCTATGCTCATGTGGGGGACTTTTCAAAGATTAATATTCCACAATGGCAAATGTTGTGACACACGGGGGTAGTGTCAAATGAAAGAGTGGGAAAAAGGTACGATAAATGTAAAAGCGGGGGGCTACTCCTAAACAGTCTCTTACTATGCTATGTTGGGGGACTTTTCAAGTTTAACTCTCCACAGCGGAAAATGTTGAGCCCTAGGGTGGTGTGTAAAATGGAAAGAGTGAGGAGTATCGAATACTAAAAATACAAACCCGGGGGTGATACTTCTAAAACGTATCCTAACTTATGTTCATGGGGGGGGAAGAGTTGTAGAGTGCCAAACCGTGTGAAACACATTTCAACACGGAATAAACCCCAACTCCTTCTAACCTCGTCTCCATGGGCCAAAGTAATTCCCATTGAAAAGTGTTTCACGCGATTGGCAGGTCCCTATGGTGTATGGGGGACTATCAAGATAATCTTCCACAACGAATGTTGTGACCCTAGGGTGCTGTCAATGATAGATAGAGGAGTATAGAATACTTAAATGCAAACCCGGAGGTGCTACTCCTAAACGTCTCTTACTTATGCTGCATATAGGGGGGAGGGCTTTTAAAGATTAATATCTCCACATCTAGGGTGGTGTGTCAGAAAGAGCTTTAAGTTAAAATAGTTGATAATGTTTATCAGCTGGCATAGTTTTGGGGAAACATGGTGTGACTGCATTTTGTCTTACAGCTATGCGCGAAAGCAGGCGAGACTGGTAGTACGAGAAACCGCCTGTTTCATTTTAAGCATGGGCTACATTGAAGCACTGCGCTCGTCGCCGACATTTCTGTCGACACGATGCTAAACTCTCTAGTTCCCCTTTCAACATCTTACAGACATGGATACTGCCTGGCTAGATACCCCACGACCCAGATCAACTCTCTATTATACCTACGACAGAACTACCATCTGGCAGTCAATCTCCCACGTAAGGAATGGTTCACCTTAAACCGGATTCGCACAGGAGTCGTCGCTTTCAATAGCAATATGCACCGATGGGGGCTGCGGGCATCGCCAGCCTGCCAATTAGGTTCTCCATCACAGACTGGGAATCACATTCTCAATGAGTGCCCTAACCTTTCCGTCCACCGGTGGACACACAATTTCTCAAACCCCAACCAATCAACAGGCAGTTGGCCCAACGCTTACAAAACAATTACAAACACAAAAACACAAACAGACAAAAAATAAAAAAAATATTAGCATGTACTATCATTGAAGAAAAGGTAATATCTAGCAAAAGTAACGAACATCATGATTTATTATTCAGTTAATTGGCTTTAATAAATGTGAAGCCTAATGCTGTCTTAATAGCTTTAAAATAAAATTAACAAAGTTTTTAAAAAAAAAAAAGCGGCAAATGTTTTAAAAAAATCACTTAAGAATCTTACGATGTTTCATGATAGTTGCTATAAGGTTCAAATCACTTTTTCATTGGATTTTAGACATCTTTGGCAAACGTAGGTTTAGCATAGGTTTTCCCAGTTAAACACTAGAACATACTGAAAACACTTTTCATAAACACTCCATTGCCGTTATGTTGAAATGTATATTCGTCCTTCAAAGGACCTCTGGCAAGGATAAGCAGAGAGAAGCTCCCTCAGTTTTGAAATGTCGTTATCTTGTACCCATTTTCACAAATAAATAACTTTAAATGTGAAGTTTTCTGATCCGAACTTTGAAACTTTGAGAAAGGTTCATATTTCCGAAAAATTGTGCTTTTAGAGAGGAATTTTCAGTGTAGCTTCAATGGGAATCAAATTTTTATTATACAACTGAACCCCCTTTCTTTCTCCCCAAGAATGGGAGATACTTATATGCTGAGGTGTATTGATAATATCTATCTACCCTGTAAGTGGCTTTCCCGTTCTTGGGGGGGGGGGTCATTTTAAAACACATTTCGCGCCATCGAGGTGCATCAAATAGAAAAGATTGCCCCATAGACTTATGTTATGTGCAAAGTGGTTATAATAGATTTTCTCTGATCGAACCATAGCCAAATGGCCACTTCTGTTATAGTAACACTGACCATCAATGAAGACCTGTTGCATTAATATCATGATAACATCTCAAGTGAGATTTTGAAGCAGAATACCTCACGAACACCGAGTCTTATGTACACCGCAATTTATCGACAAAATGACAATTCATCAGGCCTCCTCCTAGTGTACATTGCGGGCTATTCTCTCTGTTTATCCTGCCAGGTTCTTTGAATCGTGCATTTGCGAATATCATTGTACAATATATTGAATATGTATATAGCTTCGTCCAAATGTACTAACCGGGCACGACAGAACACCTAACCTATTCACGCTGTGCCAAGCTGTAAAGGGGATTTCACGCATGCGTAACAGCGACTTTAGTGCAGTCACCGACTCCTGGCAATCACCGACGGCACTTCGCGCTTGCGTAGTACATTCCATTTATGCAAATACTTATGCTATTTATAGCACTCGATCAAGGCACGTGGGCCACGGTCGACGACCGGAGGTTAAAATGAACTGCGAGCGTTGATGTATGTAGCCTGCATAGTAAAGGTGGCGTACCGCGTTTGAGAGCTTAAGAAAATACAGACTTTAGACATATGAGAGTTTGGAATAAAATGACCAATCTGTTGGTGTATATTATTTTTCCAGGTCTTTTTGTTTTCTCTCAAACGATTGTGACAAATATTCTGCATGGAAATTTGAATTGTACAAAATCATATTGTTTGTTCATTGTATTTTTTTTAAAAGATCACATCAAAAAACAGAAAAAGAAGAACAACCAAAAAGACTTTATTCACACATGTTACATGAAAGAAAAAACACACTCCATGTTCTCACGCAATCTTAAATTACCGCGGGTACTTTCGCCTTTAAAAAGAAAAAAATATTGAACGATTAAAAGATAATTAATTTGACATTTGCGTGTTTTGTTTTAGAGTAGTCTAGTAAGGGTGGGTGTAGGTGTGTCTATGGTCTTGTTTCAATTGGTGTTTGTTAATAAAGCACCATTCAAAAGTTCTTTACTTTAAAAAAAAAAAGGAAAGAATAATTCATGACGAGGTCCATTTTTAAAAAAAAATATGGCAAAGCTGTTTTTTCAGCAATTTTATATTCAAACTAGTGGCACGTATTCCAAAACACGGTTAACATCGTTTAACTAAATAATCGTTAACTTTGAAATAGTGAGGTGGATATTAAGTATCAATTCATTAAAACTATGAGCTTATAAGGTTCTTTGTAGAATATGAACAAATATGATGCTTTTGTTCGTTGTTCAACAAATCACCCCTATCCTCCTATTTCGGAGATTAAACTTTTCGGTTAAACTAAAACAGTTAAACACAACTTTTTGGAAAATACGGACCAAAAATGTTTCAAGAGGTCGATAAAAAGTCGTGTTTTTTTTTCGTTTACGTACAGACGTACGCTACGGGTACGCTAGGAGTGGTGGGAGGCGGTTCCCTTTGGTTAACCCCTTCTGTGTGTAAAACGCGTAAGAGGAATGGCGATTTCTTTTCCATACTGGAAAGTAAGACAAATAAATCGCAGAACTATGCAGAAAAGTGGTGGAAATACGGACCCAAAATACGACATACATGAAACAGTTAATCATTCAACATGTTTGCTTTTATATTATGGGAAGTACGTGATTAACGTTTTCAGCCTGTACATTCAGAATCAAAACCCGGATCAAACAGTGCAAGTGCAAGATGATCTTGAGCTTGAGATACAAAATTTCTTGACATTTGGTGATTTTGAGATACGGACGTTTTAAAGGGTCCATGGCCGATCGCAAATCGCCTGCGTCCCAACCCAATTTTTTTTACCGACAGTGGTCCCACATTTTTGGATCAGAATAAAAGCTACTATTTTTCTCATTTTACCTGTGAATGAAATTTATGGCTAAAGGATGTTTAGTTTTTAAGTTATGAGCGAAAATATGCCCCAGTTGGTTGTGAACAATATTAAGTTTACACAGCCACTCTATCACGTTTTAGGGTCCACCATAAAACGGATGAAATATCGGCTGCGAAAATTTAGACGATGGAGTTTGGGGTGCAGTCCATTCTATCAGATGAAAACTTCATCTCTTAAATCGGCCATCCCCCTTTGTTTAAGTTCAACCAAAAACAATAAAAAGCAAAAACAATTTACAGAGTGTGGGTGCTTTAAAACAATGGAGAGGGTTGAAACTAAACAAAATTTATATCATTTAAGCTTCATGTATGTAAATTTCACAAATCTTAATTATCTCATAACAAACTAAAAATGTCCGTTAGAACTTGTTAATTCTCAGCTCACGCTATGAAGAATCTCGCCCGGCTTTTTATTTTTGTCAAAGAGTTTCGGCAATTAGTCCGATGCATTTAGTCTAATTGTTTGCATTCTGAGAAGCAAGTAATTTCAAGCTATGCCTTTACTACTTAGTTTGCTCTTGGCCCAAACAAAGGATTTAAAAAGATGGAATAGTATAATTTTGGATTGACAATAACTTTTCGAGGTTTATAGCGCACTGGGAGACGACTGACATTAAAACCCGATTTCCGATAGTTTTGAACTCCCGATAAAATGTCCTTTTTAAATTCGGGCGGAGGTTAACGTACACTGTTAAAAAAAATTTCCGAAATTTACGGAGGAAATTTCTGGCAGCAGTATTTCCAGACCATTTTTTGGGTTGTATAATTCATTTACAGAAATTTTCTGTCAATTACGGAACTTTGACAGTAAATTTAAAAAAACAAAAAAACTAAAAAATCAATAAAATAACAAAATGTGTATTTAAACAGAATTTTACGTATGTAAATACGGCACCCAAAAAAAAAAAGTGCCGGCAAAATATTGCGGCCAGGAAAAAAATTTTTGAAATATTCCGTAAATTAAACATTTTTTATGTGTTGTTTTTTATTGTTATTGTTTTCTTGAAAAACGATTTTCCGGTAAATTTACGGGAAAATCTGTTTTCTTAATTTACGGAATTTTAACAGTGTGCACGCTTTGTACGTAAGCGAAAATGGTGAACATTTGGACGCGGGAACGACCCCTAAGACATACACTTTAACAACAATAATTGTAACTGCTACAGGTTTATACGTGGCATGCACCGACTAAAAATAAAAGCGACCCACCGTAAGTGTTATACACTGTTAAAATTTTAGTGTTTACCAAGGAAATATGTCATTGTTCTGAATATTTGGAAAATTGGTTGGAGGAAAGCTTAAAGTTAACGTAGATTACATATAAATCAAATAAGTTGAAAATTGTCCACATTTGTTGAGTATTTTGGTCACGTTGTAATTTTCGCCCAATAGCTTAACTCGAAAACGATTCCGACAATTCCACATCGCAGGCAACTGGTTGACGTCAAAGTGAGGACCATCCATAATTTACGTCGTTGTGACATTCATATCGCAGTGTGCCAATTAATAATATAAAACACAACGAAATGAAAACAAAATAGTCCATTCTTTAACTTATTTCTAATTTTATTATTACTTCATTATCCATCAATATTTACAGTGTCAGCAATACAATTCGAGTCAACACCGATGTTGTGGTCATCACTTTGACCGTCACCGAGGAGAAGCAAAAGTTGGCGCTTTGATAAATGAAGCCGTGGCGAAAAAATCCGCCCGTTTTCTTGTTATGTCAAAAAAGCCCAAAATTAAAGGCCTCTATGTTGTTAAATTTTACTTCAAATGGTATATTTTTTGGGAAATTCGTGATGTATGTAATTATATTTTATGAATGTCAGTCAAAAACTGAGCTTGACAAAATCTTGACATATTCCTTTAAATATGACCACGATAGTCGTTTTGAACTATAGGGTCATTTTCTAGTCGGTGCATATTAACCCCGTATGTTTAAGTGTTACATTCCGCCAACAATGTACGGTAACAATTACAATAGATTGTAAAGAGGAATCAATCAAAATACTAGTAAATATAGGTTTTGGTGAGTTATTGCAGAGTTTGGGAGAAGAGTATAGAGAATAAAACGCACGAACCACTACGTACCCCGTAATCTCATGCATACTATAAAATCATGCGTATCACAATATTATATTTTAATAAGGACAAATATTTGCGTACCCTTTCGCGCTAACCATTTCGAAGTCCTCCTTCGGGTCACCATACCTTTAAGAGGATTCCTATTTACACGTAAGTACCAAGCTAAAAAATCCGTTCAGTGCCGAAGTAGGGGGTTATTGGGACCCAACGCGTACGAGAAAACCACTTTCCATGAGAGTTTGTTCATGACAACTAACAAAAGTATAGCGGGGTTCATGTAGGCCTTAAGAACCACATACCGGTAATAAAAATTAAAATACGACCTTTGACCTTGAGCTATGGTCAATTGAAAGTGTCACTCTATGAAAAAAGTCGGTTCGCACATTTTCATCCCCATCAACTTCAATGTATGATTTTCATATGAATGTAGTCCAGGATTGATTGTTACATTCAAATGTCCCGCGGGGTTTTTGGTTCCTCTCTGTGGATAGAAACGAGAGGATCAAATACAGTAAACGTTGCAGATCGCTCGGTTTTCACGATGTGGCGATTTTTACGTCGTATCAGCAGTTTCCCAAAAAATACCAAAAAAAGGTCTTAAGCGCGCGTTTTGTTTTGCAAAGTTAAATAAAGCGGGGTAATGATATACCAAGCTTGTGGCCACAAAACCCCCGCCCGCCTCCCTCGCCACACGCGGAAATGTTTATTAGACCTACCCAGATAGCACTGCAAGGCGTGGTCCAATACTGAGACCAATATATTTATGGCCCTATATTGGCTTACAATATTGGATAAATATATTTTGCTTCATTGGCCCAATATTGGCCATTATCATGCTTTTAGGTGACCGATACGCGATAATATGGGATTCCTACGCATGATAATGATTCAAATTGATGATTTGCGCCCAATATTTATTGGTCTCGCATGAGTTTTAAAATATTGAGGCTCGACTGCGTCTCGCCCAATATTTTGCAAACTCAAAGCTCGACCAATAAATTTGGTAGCAATCCAATTTTATTAGAATATTGACAACCAATGATTGTAACCAATGTTCTGCCAATGATGGCCCTATGTTCTTTTACAACAATTATTTTAATGGATTTTTTTCAAGCTGCCTATTGTAAATAAAGTATTAGATAATTTTTTAATTTTAATATTTTTAATGAAACTGGTTATAATATAGTTCTCGCCCTGCTATTTTTAAGAAATCAATTGCCTTTAAGCAATAATGGGCCAATGTTATCCAATACATGGCTCTATATTGGGCCTGCTTGTCTTGGGTCATTATTCTTCACCAAATGATTTATCCAGTAAGGGGGTGCTGATATGAAGGCCCGATGCCACAGCTGCCAATGGGAAACCATTATTGGCGCAATATGCAATAGACACGTGTTACCGATGCCAAGATACCAAACGGAATACAGTATTGCCCTGAACAATAAAGGACAATTATAAGGCCACCCACCATAATGCCGATGCCAAGAGTACCGATAGGGAACCATTGTTGGGGCCAATCTATGCGGCTATATTGTGGGTAGCCTCAGAGATGATCTACTGTCAACAAGAGCCCATTCTGTGGAGAACCCGGACCCAACTTTGGGCCTGGTTTGGGCTTGTTTCTGTGACAGTCAATATTGCAAAGCTGGTTAAGATCGATCTAACTGGACGCATGTAACGCGAAAATGCATTTTAGGTCTATGTCGTCCTTGTTGTGAACAAATAAGTGTACCCCCTGTTTTTGTTGATGCCACGTGTACCATAAATTTCGAATATTCGCATCATATCTTTTCTAATAACATAAAAATAAAACAATAAACGTGTTTGTTTTAATTATTATTATTGAAGTTTTGGCCAAAAACTTTCTAATATATTAAACATCTTATATAGCTCAAACAGAGTCAATGCCCCCTTTTTTAATTTTAGATTTGTTATATACGAATGAAAAAATATAATATACCAAAAAAGTAAAGATAGTCTTTGATTATTTTTTCTGTCCTCACTCAACTTAATAAGGATTCCACTAGAAAAAAACACAAAAAAAAGGGGGGGGGCGTGTGTTGGACAATGTGCTCATGCTCTCAAGTTCTCAAATTCCAATTCAAAAATGCTATAGCTTTAACAAAACACCACAATTTAACACACTCGTGTAAATTTAAACATGGTTTTAAATGGTAGCAAGTAGACAAGAAGTTGGAATGGTAGAGATAATTCTTAATTTCTAAACTACATGTCTCCAGGTGAGGCTATGCAGGGCCCAATAGAGTTAGTATGGCAAAAAACAACAAAATTTCGTCAAGCTTTCGGTTTACATGTTACACCAATGGTGAAGTCAATTTGGATTCTTGGCCGCCGCCTTGCTTGGTTAAGTTTGCTCCAGCTCAGCTTTGCATAAATAGTACAACTTCAAATATAACTTATTTCGCGTGATTATAGCTCGTTTATTAGCTAATTTCAATTACAATACCAAGATAAAATAAATCTGAAGTACAGATTCAGGTAACATCAAAATTACAAATAAAAACAAACAAAAATGGAAACGGCAAAATTTTAAGGATAGCGCCACCGGACACCCACACTATACAACGTGTACACCAACGAGAACGGCTACCATGTATGCATGTCAAGCATACCGGACGTGGACCGCGGAGCAAAACTGACCCTGGGCCTGCTGAATCAAAAACACCGTTCTGCGCATATAATTATGCCAGCGGTCGATACTTCTATTGCATTGCCCATATTCAAATTTGCGTCAACTGCCGAAATATAGCCATGCATATTTACTATTTCAAGACTTATGTGAATGTCACCTCAAAGATGACACTGTGTGTTCAGGAATGATTTAAGTAATACCGACACACATAGTAGATTTCACTAGTCACATTACATCGCGGATAGTACTACGATACTTCTAGGATACTTTTTAACCCTCAATTTCTGGATTGACTAATGGCGCAACGTTGCTAACGCAAAACCAACAACAACCAACATTCATAAACGGAAAGTCTTATGCAAAATTCTGTTTTCAGCTTCCGAAGCCGAGACCATACCGGATTTTTCCCATTATCATTGCGCAATAATTTGACACCTGAGGTCAAAGAAATTCTCTCGAACGTCATGGACACATATTGCAGAATTTCTAAAATCTCCCCGAGCTGTATCACAAATAGACGTACCATTCAGTAATGATAGTAATTGAGCGGCGCTCATCATTCGTAATTGTATACGAAAAGTCACTTCGTGCGGGGATCCGTTCCCGAACCTCAGTCGAATCTACGTCATATGGCCTGCTTCAGTGGACCATCGGTCCAACCACTCTTCACTGATGATGAAAGTGCTGTTTATGTAGACATACTATGAGTTAGTATACACGTAGGGTTACGCCCCGAGTTTAGGGAACGGACCCTGATAGGGTATTGCATGCAGCACTTGAAGCAGCAACTGATACTTTGGTGACCCAATAAAAACTTACCCAAACCGAAAGTGATTTTTTCCCTTACGGTAATTTTGTTATCTGTGGATTTTATTTAACATAAGAATGGGTAATTGAGCATCTGCCTGAAAAATTTGGTTGCGTGGTTTTCAGATATTGTCCAACGAACAATGAGTCATCAAAATATATTTTCCATGGGTATTTCATGAGGGAATGATAAGTACACATCAATTTTTTTGTCAACCGGGCCTTTTCAATCTGAAATCATAGCATGCAGCTGTGCTAATAGCAGTTTTCTGGCTTGTGTCAGGGCGGGCCTTTTCAAATCTGAAATTATCTGTCGCGATCAGTTGTGCTTAAATGCCAGTTATCCTTTCTTGAACGAGAACTTTAAACATTCTCATAGTAATGGCCTTCAAATTATGCCACAACAACGAGCCTTCGCGGTTTAAATTTTTATACTCCTCTTGCATATATTTCTGTCATCTTATGGGTTAAAAATGGATTCACATGATATGGGTTATTACCCCCGGAAACCACATGCTAAAGTTATCATACGCTCCTACACAGAATAATTATTTTAATACTACACTATACACATTATTTCGAAATACAAATGTGGAAGAGACGTGAAACTAATCCAACACAAAATCATGACCGACTCCAGAAGTTTGCACGGCCGTCGAAATCGTCTGCTCAGATGATGCTTGAGTTGCAAACCCGGATTCCAGCTTGTAACTGATGCAGATTCGCAATTCACGACAGGTTAATACAAAGAAGCAAGTAAAGTCTGCAATTACAGTATTTGAACAACATTTGAAAGCAACAAACGGTCTCTAGGTCTAGCGAATGTGGAAAAAAGTTTGCAGAATTAAGCTCGAGCCTGTTTGTGATTGTACACCTCGGGCTCTGCACGTTGGCGGGATGTGAAGTAAATACTTACAGATAAGAAAAACCGTAATGCACTTATTTATTATTGCAGTTGGCCTCCTAGGTTTACACAGGCAACCTAAAAACATTACTTTTAAAACAAAAAAGATGACAGAAATCTATGCATTGAGGTGTATAAAACAAATATAGGACTCACTTTAATTTAGGGATTTTTTTTTTTTTTTTAATGGATGAGAAATATTGCCCTTGCTGATCTTGAGACCGCAGGCCTGCTATTTTCCCTCGAACTTCGGGCTCGGGGAAAAATAGAACGCCCTTGGTCTAAAGATCATCTCGTGATCATCAAGTGCATACTTTGTGTACAGTCAGGAATGTTCAAATTAAACCCCATGCTTTGTTTGAAAATAAATTATAGTTATTGGTGGCAAATATGAGTTATAATTAGTAGTTAAATTGGGAAAAATTGGCGACCGACTGCTTCTGATAGATTACTGGCCTCAGGCGATCTGTAATTAATAGCGCCCTCAATGCAGTGGGCAGTTTTCTGGATTGTCAACAAACCCTCGGAGAATCAGTTTGGTGGTTGGAGTCGGTCAGGATGATGAAGTAATTTTCTACAATGTCGCTCTACTTTTGGTTTGATCTGTGGACCTAGTTTTTACAGCGACCCTGTTGGTGAAGATTAAACGCAGCGTTTGGCGGGTTGACTTTGAAACATGATCGACTGAAGTTTCAACCAACTTGGTGTTCGCTTACAAGCTTTCAACCAAGCCTTGTGGGTTAGCGTCATTGGCAGCCATGTTTGAATTTTCGTCGCTAGTATTTAGGAACTTTAAGTTTCGACTCGCCCTTAGTTTCTACGCCGTTTTATGGTTTCTCGTCGGGTAAGCATTATGTTCCCTACAAATCCCGTACGGTAATGATAAGTTTACTTCCAGCTCGCCGATAAAATATGACTTTGCGAACACTGATCAGGGGACAATGAATTTTAAATTATGCCATGTTGGAAAGCCCATATTGTGACCACGTGACTGAAACATTTTCCACTCTTCTGACGCGACAAATTGAGGGTTGTTTTCGGCTGTTGTAAAAATTATAGGGGTTAAATGCAGGTCGCCTTCAAATAAGTTCTAGGACATTTCATATCTCACAAAACTGAATATCATATCTATTTTTCATAGGAATTAAACAATTTTATTTGATGAAATTATGAACTGCACCATTTACTATTGATTGGATGTGTAATTAGTTGGAATTGATGTTGGCTTTGATCCACAACAACATAGTGTACCCTATTGGCGTATAAATAGTAAAAAGTGAAGAAATTCACAAAAATCCTGCTTTGTTCAATGATGTTTTTCACTGCGTTGTTTAGAACCATTTAGGCTATTCTGGACCGTAACAGAAACTTGGGGGCGTGTCCGGGAAAAAGAAACGTGCAGGGGAAGTGTTAAAATGATTTTGAACTAGAAGTGGTTGGTGGGAAAATTATATTTAAAACTGTTGCGGGCATTGGCACTTTCATATCGTGTTACCATGTCCGTGCCATTTAATTAGGCCTATTTATTGGTCATGGCGTTTAATGCGGAGAGATTTTCATGAACAGATCCCCATCTTGGAGGAATTTATGGCTTCACAACCAAAACCTTGTTTTCAGCTAGGACAGTTTTGGAAAATTGCACCTATCAAAACAGTCAATGAGGAAACAGTTGATTAAGAATATGATAATGGATTTATTAGTTGATGATGAGGGGCGGGACTATCTGTTTGGAAAAGAAAAAATCTTTGAAGGGTCTGGTGACGCTGCAGTCATGCTTGAATTGGAAAAGATCAAATTAGAACAAACAAAAGCTACTAAGAGCATGAAAAGGAATTAAAGAATGGACCAAGAGGTTGAGTTGAGAAAAAATTGACTTTAGAGGCTGAAAAGTAAAAGATCAAGGAGGCTCATTATTAAATATCATCAAGGTTTAGGGATTTTGACCCAACACGCGCATACTAAGGTGGTTCCTCCTTTTCAAGAAACTGAAGTTGAAACAAGTTTTCCTTCATTCTTGAGCGGGTGCCGATAACAGCAGCTGGCCGAAAGTTCATTTGACAACCTTATTGCAAAGCGTGGGTGTTTGTAGGTAAGGCCCTGTGAGGTGAACTGCTTGCCTTACAAGAGGGCAAAAATATGAAGTAGTAAAGCGTGATGTGTTAGGGCGTTATGAGTTGGTTCCGGAGGCTTACCGACAAAAATTCAGGCATCTCAAGAATAGAGATGAGCGTTTGACCTAATGGTGGAAATTTGCTCGGTCAAAGGAGCAATATTTGAAGGTGGTTTGGCATCCAAAAATGTGATAAATTTGAGAAAGTGCGTCAACTTATTTTGAGTTGAGAATTCAAACGCAAATTCAACCGATATCAATCAAAACTAACCTGGATGAAAATGATGTTTGTGTGAAACATGGGACCTAAACCCATACTTCACCCCACGCGCGGTCCCTTGGTCAAGCGACCTTCCAGCCGGTCCCTAAATCCATCGCATGGAGGAGGCAGGGACGGGAATACTCCTCGTGATCCTCCTCTAAGCTGAGACCCCATTAGCATCCCTCAAAAGAGCCAGGTCAACCATCCTTTATTACATACCTTACCGCCCCATACTCTTAGCCACCCTCCTCCTTCTAATATACTCGAGCAAAATTCCACCAACCTCTCCCCTTATCTCGGCTATCTCCGCCACCTCGTCTGAAACACCTAACAGTACAACTCTTATCTCCGACCGACACCTTCTATTCACATTCCTTCCCCCCCCATCCCCCTTGCTCCCCATCCCTTTTAGTTGGCGGTGAAAGAACAAGACTCAGTCGCTTCACGCCCTGCCCCCCCTTGATCGTGTAAGTTGTCAGCCGAATAAAATCAAGAGACGACAGGACCACAACGTGATCGTCCGCGATAGACCCCTCCACTCCCACCACAAATCACAACTACCCATCCCCCCTATACCCCGGGTTATTTATGGACCAGCAACTGAGGAAAAACGACAGCCGACGACCAAATTACCACTATAATCTCAAACGACCCACGCCACTATGCAGATAAACAGAAATGAGCGCGGCCAGAGTATCGCTCACGGAAGCTAACCCCTTTCCCACAATACCACTTCTGTTTTAATCAGAATCGGAGTACTGCTTCTATCCTCTCTTCGACCTAAGGCGAAAATTACCTTGTTCCCAACGTCGTTTATTTGCGAACTCTCGCCCACAGGTGCACGATCTCGCCACTGTGGTTCTTGCTTCTCGCTCCAACGGCTACGGATCCCGTTAGCTTGTCCAGCCAAGAACACGGAACTGCAAAGCGAACAATCTCCTGTTCTCCACCCCCCCAGGCACAACATAGTTATAACGGAGGAATCACGGCCCGGAGGGACCGTTATGGGTCTTCGCAGCCAACCGGGTCCCCCTACTACGACAAAGACGATCTTCCACAAGCAACCAACCCCGACTTGTCTAGGTCCAACCTGACCCACATCCGCTGGGGAAGGATTAGCGCGCACTTCGAAGGACAAGACACCGGAATGACCAAGAGGGATTTTTAGGAACAGAGGAGGGCGGCCAGGGGGATCACCCGAATACTTGAATAACATAACTACTATATTTGGAGGATTTTAGCCCTGACCCCAGCCCTACAGCTTCCCCCCGCTCCTTAAACTACTCTGCGAGAACGGGACTGAAGATCCTATCTCCCCCCCTCGTGAGGGGCCCACTGAAACTTCTACAGGGGAATTCAAGTTGGCCAGGACCCGGTGCAAAAGAAAAGGAAGGGAACCAAACTGGGAGTGGGAAGGATGAACTTTTGTATCGGGGGCATTGTTTCATTGGAAAAGTAGTGATGGGACTGTATCTATTTCGTGATGCTCAGGATCCCTGTTGTGATACTTCCATGGTTATTGGAAGAAAATTTTGCCTTTGGTCAGGAAGATTACACCGGGCAAGATGCTTTATTACAAGGGCGGTATTTATGGAAAAAACTGTATAGCACCTACACAAATCCATTGACTTCAGAGTTGGTTACCGGTGAAGTGACTGTTGGTGTGAGATTAGATGCCTGTAAGGGGGGTCCACATGCTAGGTAATGATTTGGCTGGCTGGAAGAGGTTTTTCCTGACCCTTATAGTGGTCCAAAGGACCAGAATTAAAATTAACCCATTAGATGGTGGGAAGGAAATGAAATTTTTCCGGAATGCGCAGTAACTCGCGTAATGGCAAGAAGCCGTCAAAGGACAAAGAGGAAAAAGAAAATGGCTTTGCTTTGGACATCCTAAATTTAGGAATACTTTTATGGGGATATTGGGGGGGAATTTACCTGTTGGGGATGTAAAATCCATCTGTAGGGTGGTGTGAGTCCACCGTGTCGAAGGTTGACCTTGTAGGGATTGTCACGAAGTTCCTTGTGCAATGAAAAACTTAGCTGCAGGAGGAACGAACAAAGATCCTGGCTTGTAGGTTGTGTCAAAGGGCATTCGACCCCTGGGAAGGAGGCGGAACAGCTCCAGTTTGTTTTCTATTAAAAGAATGGAGTCCTTATGCGAAAATATAGTTCGCCTGGATGTGTCTGCAAATGAGAATGGCAGATTGTCCACCAGATAGTTGTCCCGCAGGGTTACCATAGGGAGGAAAGTGTTAAGGTATTGCACATGAAGACACAATGGGGGGACATCTTGGGGGTAAAGAAAACCCGTGACAAAATATGGAGTCATTTTATGGTGGCCAACACGAAAAGGGATGTGTCAAATTATTGCAGAACTTGTCATGTGTGCCAATTCGTTGGCCAAACCAAACAGATATTCCACCAGCACCATTAAAGCCATCCCTGCTTTTGACGAACCATTTCGAAGTGATAATAGGACGGTGGTGGGCCCTATAACCAAGACAAGAAGGAACGGGAAATGAGTACTTGTTAACCATCATGTGTGCTTTATAGGTCCCCGAGGCAATAAACTCTTAGGAAATATAAGTCGGGGATACAGTTGTGAGGCAATTAACGAAAGTTTTTGTGGCCTTTGTGGGTTACCAAAAACTATTCATCAGAACAAGGGACGAATTTACTCAACCAATTTGTTCGGAAGTCATGTATCAATTGGGAATGATCAAAAAAAAATTATAAGTGACTATCATGCAGAATCACAAGGTGCCATTGAGAGATTTCCCAAAGCTTGAAAAATATGATGAGGGCATATTGTTGGGTTACAGACGTTGGGACCAGGCAATTTCATTTGCTATGATTTTCTGTGAGACGAAAGTACAACGAGTCTTGGTTAGCCCATTTGAAATAGTTTTTGGACTACGTTTTAGGGGACCGTTGAAATTGTTAAAAGAGAAATGGTTGAGTTCCCCGGAACCTCAGACCCAATTACTAGAGTAATGTGTTTTACATTCAAAACTAGGCTTATGAGGGCAACTGAATTGGCTGGAACAAAATCTGCCAAATAGTCAAGAAAAGATGAAAACTTGGTATGATCAGGGTGCAAGGCGGTGGGAATTTGAACCAGGTGCAAAAGGTTTTGGTTTGTTTCCAAGTCGGGTAACTTTACAGGCTAGATTCATGGGCCCTATGTGATTGACAAGAACATCAGTTCAACCAACTATGTTGTCAAAACTCCTGATCGTCGAAAGGGCGCATCAGTCTTGTTTTGTATGTAAAACATGATCAAAAAGTATCATGAGAGAGCCAAGATGGAGACGGTTCAATCAGTCAGTGTTTGTTGTCAGTCAAGTTCAAATTTCAAGACAAGGGGGAAATATGTGAAAATGAAAGTGCACGAGGAGAGGCAGAGATTAATTTACCCGGTCCCGCTAGAAATTCTGATGTTTTGGCTAATTGGATATTAAGTTGGAGCACTTGTCAAAAAACAAACAGGAAGAAGAAATTGATCGAAAGTTTATTCAGGATTATTGGAAAATTTCCTGATGTGCCTAAAGTAAAACCAACATTAATTGAGATGATGTGGATGTTGGCCCTTCTAGTCCAATTAAAGCAGGCATCATATCGGGGTTGAACCCAGTCAAAGAGAGTGTATGAGAAAGGAATTGAGTATATGTTGAAACATGGAATCATGAGCAGGTCAAAGTAGTTGGTCAAGTCCCTGCTTGCTCGTTCCAAAGCCAGACGGATCTTTTAGATTTGTCACCAGATTTTCGAAAAAACAATCTGTGTACAAAAACATGAACCTATCCAATAACCGCGGATTGAACGATTGTATAGACCAAATTGGGAATGCAAAGTTTGTCAGTAAATTGATCTGCCTTAAGGAGTATTGGGGATGCTTAACGGAAAGAGCTCGTGAAGGGTCTGCGTTGTGTTACTCCTGATGGGTTGTACTAGGTACTTGGTTATGCCTTTTGGGTTCAAAAAACAATGCCCCCTGCTACTTTCAGAGGATTATGAATCAACTTGCTGCAAGGAATAGATGGTTGCACAGCATACATCGATGATGTAATCGTCTACTCAAAGACCTGGGACGAGCATGTAGAAAGAATTAGAACAAAATGTTTGATGAAATTGGCAATGCTAATTTGGAATGTTACCTGTCAAGAGTGAAATTTTTGTCATGCTAGTTACGTATCTGGGTCAGTGTTAGGTCAGGTCAGTTAGACTGTATGCAACAGTTGAGTCAATGATCAGTTTCCATTACACAAGGAAGCGGAACTAATGAGACTTCTTGGAATGGGCGGGCTTTTACAGGAAAATTCTGTCCAAATTTTTCAGAATGCCGCAACCCTGACAAGTTGCTGAAAAAGGGTTGCAAAATTCATTTGAGACAGAACACTGTCAGGCACGATTTCAGGAAAATCAAGGCGCATTCTCATGAGTTCCCCTGTCCTTGTGGCTCCAGATTTTGAGAAGTCATTCAAAATTGCCGGTTGATGCTAGCCGGACATAGGTTGGGAGCTGTTTTGTGCAGAAAATGAAGCTGGAAGTTGACCATGAGTGTGTTACTTTTCTAGGAAAGGAAATTCAATAAAACACCAGAAAAATTATTCTACTATTGAAAAAGAAACATGGCGTTGAATTTGGAACTAAAGCTTTTGAAGTGTTATGGAAGCTACCCAAACATGAGTATTATGGTTATTCTGATTCATAATCCCCTAGGTGTATATCACAGGATGACGAACAGACTAGGGGTTTTATTAAGATGGGTGTACTTATGTTGCAAGCAAGAATTCCCTACTAAATCATCATATTAAAGGGAAAGAAAATCTGATTGCGACGTTGTCGTGGTAAAGGTAAGAATCAGATGAGCAGCACATGTAGTTGGGCTTCAATCTAAAATTTTACATGGTATTCAATATTTGTTTTATACTCTGGATACGAGTATGTAATTTTTTTGAATTTTTGAAGATGAAAAGTTATTTAATAGCCTTTTGAAGAGTTGGATTTGCTAGATAGAAATTGTGGTAAAAATAGTGATGCCATTTGGGCTGCATGTATTTGTGTATTTGCAAAAGCCGTCAAACAAGAATGTTGATATTGTGCCAAAAATGTCAAAAATGTTTTGTACTGCTTGTTAACAACGGTTAGTGTAAGTCAGCCCACCTGTACAGCTTTGTGGAACTAATTAAGTATGCATGGGGAAGTTATGGTTTTTGTTGTAAACAAAATGGTTAACTTCTGTACACACAGTCGGGTAAATCAAAGGGGATCGTTTGTAATAATGATGAATAGCGCTGTGTGGAAGGATCTAAAAACTAGATTGTTAGAGACAGGGATCATAAGTTAATATTGTGTTATGTTCAGTGGAGTGAATGTAAGGGATCCTGTTGAAAGTTAAATTTGACATGATTGTACATGGTACTGTTAGTATAAGTGCAATGTTGCGGCAGTTGTGAAAGTGATTATATTTAATGTTAAAATGAAATTATAATGGTTATCTCTAGTTATTAATTTGAGAATAAAGCATGGCGTTTGATTTCTTTAAAGAAAGTTGCTTGTATTTTCAACTTATTTTTCTCATGAGGGGATGGAGGATTGTTTTACAGTCGGGATGTTCAAATCTTAAAACCCCAGGCTTTGTTTGAAAAATAATATAGTATTGGTGGCAAATATGAGTTATAATTTAGTTAAATTAAATTGCAAACGGGCGACCGAATGACTTCGATGGATTGCTGCCTCAGGCGATCTGTAATAAATAGCGCCCTCAGGCCATTGGGCACGTTTTCTTGGATGTCACAAACCCTCGAAAATCAGTCTGGTGGTTGGAAGTGGTCAGGATGAAGTAATTTTCTCCAGTCGCTTTCTACTTTTTGTTTGATCTGTGGACTTAGTTTTACAGCGGACCTTGTTGGTGAAGAATAAACGCAGTGTTTGGCGTTGGACCTTTTGAATGACTCGATTGGAAGCTTCAACTTCAACTTGTGTCGCTGACAGCTTTTCAAACCACGTTTGTGGATAGCGTCACTGGCCGCCATGTTTGAATTTCGTCGATATATTTATGAAACTTTTACGGTTCCGACTCGACTTAGTTTCTACGCCCGTTATATGGTTTCTTGTCGGTAAGCAGTTATTTCACTAACAAATCCACGACTACGGTCATGATAAGTCTTACTCCAGCTCGTCGATAAAAGAGACTTTTGCGAACCAATTCATGGATATGAATTTAATATCGCCAGTGGACAGCCCTATATTGTGGACCCACGTGAACTGAACATTTTCCAATCTCTGCCGCGACAAAATTGGGGTTTTTTCGGACTGTTTTAAAAATTATAGGGTTTAAATGCAGGTCGCCTTCTACATAAGTTCTAGGCTTTTATCTCACCAACGAATATCATATCTAATTTTTCCTAGACTTAAACAATTTTAATGAATTTAGACTGCCACCGATTTACTATTGATTGTATTGGTGTAATTATGTTGTCATTGACTGTTTGCTTTGATCCACAACCAACCAGTGGTTCACCTATTTGGCGTACTATAATAAAGTGAAGAATTCACACAATTCCTGCTTTTTCAATGATGTTTTGTTTCCTGCGTTGTTAGAGAACCATTAGGCTATTCTGGCCCGTAACATATACAAATGGGGCTGACCAGAGCATTACGAGTGAAAAAGCTGTGCATTTTGCTCTATAATTTCTTCTTTGGTGAGAAGAGATGAGCTTTGGCACAATGACCATTATCCAACAGCTCCAGAAATTAAAACCTAGTTTTAGCTTTCATATTCCATGTCCGATTTATCAGGAGTATTCTAATTTCCTATTATGAATCCAAGTATGTGTTTTTGAAATGTTTTTAGCTTATTCAGCAGGGCCGTACGCAGAATTAATTTCAGGGGGACGGGATTTGGAAAAAAATGACCTAACGGGAAAAATCTACACTTGCGCGAGTGCAGATTATTGGTAAAAGTGGACTTCATCCCGCTAAAACACTCCCTTTCCCCTACTATTTGAACACCGCCAAGCCTGTACCCATCTGTCAAATTTTCTTAAAAAGACATGTTGGAATGGCAAAAGAGACAAAAGACTCCTCCTATGTCATTCTTTAACATTATGAGATTACGACCTTAGATTTTTAGGTTGAAAATTGCGGGTAAGCGATATATAAGAGATCATCATTTTATAATCTAAAAACTTTCCACATCTTCAAGAAGGTATCGGAATGCGTGTTTCTGGGTGGACAGTTATATTATTGTCTTCTTATTTCATCCGCACCTTCATAATGGTCAGAAATGGGGTTAAAAATTGAATTCCCATTCTAGAAGTTCGCGGAAGAAGGTTTGAAGATGTTTTTCTGTAGATTTGAAGGGTGCTGAAGCAGACTTTTTTTGGGGGTCCAACCTCTGGGAAATGTGGGGAACATTGAAAATAAGGAAGTATAGGTACAGGAAATATTTGAAATCAAGTCGAATTGTGTTTGAATGTACACCGATGTATTTGTCTCGTTATAAGGATTAAAAAAAATATAGTTTGGCTATGTTCCGACCTTTTGTTACACGGCTACAACCCTAATAAGTTTCAAGGTCATTCTGGGGCAAAAAAAAAAATCCAATCCTCAGATTTTGTTGAAACTGGTATCAAATTATTGCCCTGGTAATACTGAAGCAGGAAATGCGTTTTGGTTGGTTGGTTGGTCTTTGATTGACCGCCTCTGTATACACTTTTGAGGTCAATTTTGGTGACCCGTATAGACCATGTTGTAGACCCTTGTTACATTTTGCCCACTAATAATGCAACCAAATGCCAAACATTGTATATAAAATAAGGCCAGGTGCAAAATTTGACGATCATTTTTTTAACAAAATCGGAGCACTCCGTGGGTAAGTTTTACCCCAGGGTGACCTTGAACCTTAATAGGGTTGTACCAGCTCATACTAAAGATCGGAACCTAGACAAACTATATATATTTTTAATCTTTATAACAAGACCAATGTATTGATGTACATTTAAACACGATTTGACTTTATTTCGAATTTACCCATGTACTAAATTTGCCTCTTTATTTTATATTCTATTACCGCTACTGCCATTATTCGAAAGCGAAAAACACTTTTGGAGTGTTTTTGGATTATTTATCGATGAGGTCTGCAACTTTAATTAACGTGCTCAGGATTGACTCCTCTGACACACGGGACCAACAGCTTTACATGACTCTCCGAACCATGATGCGCCGGGCTATGGCAAGTATATTGCGCCAATAGAACAGATAAACCTGGTTTTTTCGTCGATAAACCTGGTTTTTCAATCGAAAAACCTGGTTTTTTCAATCGAAAAAAAAAAAAAAAAAAAAAAAAAATATAACAAGACCAATGTATTGATGTACATTTAAACACGATTTGACTTTATTTCGAATTTACCCATGTACTAAATTTGCCTCTTTATTTTATATTCTATTACCGCTACTGCCATTATTCGAAAGCGAAAAACACTTTTGGAGTGTTTTTGGATTATTTATTCCACTAACTACATTCTGTGCAAATTTTACGAATTTTCATTGCGGGAAAATATAAGTCTTCCATACAATCCTAGTTTTACACGTCTTTCTATAATTATCTTCACACCTCCTTCTCCAAACTTCGAGAATAGGACCCTCATTTATAACCCTACTATGAAACTGAAATCTAAAGGTCGTAATTAACTCATCACATACGGCGATTTTCTACGTTTAAATACAATATTGTAGATAGCAGTCTATCATCATCATCATCAGCTACATATCAGTCCACTGCAGGACGAAGCCTTAACATGTTTCCATGCTGGATTAATGCCTACCCTTCCACGCTGGCCTAATGCGGGTTGGAAGGGACTCTGATACCTTGAGTGATGAGTGCAGGTAACAGACCTGGGATGATCCCCTACTCTTATCGATGAGGTCTGCAACTTTAATTAACGTGCTCAGGATTGACTCCTCTGACACACGGGACCAACAGCTTTACATGACTCTCCGAACCATGATGCGCCGGGCTATGGCAAGTATATTGCGCCAATAGAACAGATAAACCTGGTTTTTCGTCGATAAACCTGGTTTTTCAATCGAAAAACCTGGTTTTTTCAATCGAAAAAAAAACAGGTTTTTCAATTCGATTGTCAGAGTTTTTGATAAACCTGGTTTTTCAATCGAAAAACCAGGTTTTTCGAATTCGATTGTCATAGTTTTTGATAAACCTGGTTTATCGACCGAGAAACCTGGTTTTTCGGCGATAAACTTTTTCAATTCGATTGGCATAGTTTTTTTTGATAAACCTGTTTTTTCAATCGAAAAACCAGGTTTTTCGAATTCGATTGTCATAGTTTTTGATAAACCTGGTTTATCGACCGAGAAACTTGGTTTTTCGCCGATAAACTTGGTTTTCAATTCGATTGTCATAGATTTTTTGATAAACCTGGTTTTTCAATCGAAAAACTAGGTTTTCAATTCGATTGTCATAGATTTTTTGATAAACCTGGTTTTTCAATCGAAAAACTAGGTTTTTCGAATTTGATTGTCATAGTTTTTGATAAACCTGGTTTATCGACCGAGAAACCTGGTTTTTCGCCGATAAACTTCGATAGACTTCGAATTCGATTGTCATAGTTTTTGAAAAGCCATGTTTCTCGATCGAAAAACCAGGTTTATAAAAAAACTATGACAATCGAATTCCATTAATCCGTTAAGTTCTTGTATATTACGCATCAACTCTGTCCTCGGTGCGAAGAAAGCCAACCTAGGCTACATTATGAAAAAAAAATGTCTAGCGTCGTGACCCGGAACGACTTTCTACAGCGCGGGCCCGCTGGGAGTAATCACGTTTGAATACACTCAAGGAACGTCATGACCTCATTTGCCATAATATTGCATATTTGTTGCGATTGTGTCCTTCAAAAGTTGAAGTTCTACCAAAATACAATGCCTGATTTTGACACTTGGTACTGGTTAGGGAGTGACGCAGAATACTTTGGTGGTGGGGGTAGGGGGAGGGCGAACTGGCAATGGGATTTTTCAGTGTGTAAAGTTTTTGACCCCCTTTAGATGTTTGAAACTTTTTATTAACACGCCCCTTGTATCCTGAAATCTTTTAGCCCCCCCCCCCCCATTTCAAGGTTGGAATTAAAGTTCAGGAAGTAAAACAGTATTATTACAGATAGGCCATTACCAACTTCACATCCACAAATCCTCATTGGTATGTTTGTTAAAATATACTTTGGCAATTTATAAAAAATATTGCAATTAGTACATGTATAAGTAGAGTGCTTCGGCAGGTTAAAAAAAATAGGGGCACCCCTGCGAGGTATCAAAACTGGTAATGGTCTCATTTTAACTTTCTAATCTCTAGTTTTTGAATTCCTTGCTCCTGTAATGTGCCATAAATACCATTTACTATCGTGGAAATTCCGTTTTTTCGAGGAGAATCGACTGTCATTGTTTTTATTTAAACTTGGTTTTTCAAATCGATTGTCATAGTTTTGTTTTGATAACCTGGTTTTTTCAATTGAAAAACCAGGTTTTCGAATTCGATTGCACAGTTTTTGAACAGGTTTTATCGACCGAGAACCCTGGTTTTTTCAATAACTATGACAATCGAATTAGAAAAACCCTATTTTTTCGTTTGAAAAAACCAGGTTTATCAGTGATAACCACAAGTTTTTTGACAAAAAAAAAACAGGTTTCTCGTCTGATGAGCTGGTTTTTCGATTGACAGATAACCGTGTTTTTTAGATTGAAAACCCAGTTTATCTTTCTCTTGGCAATATACTTGCCATATCGGCACCCATTCATTACCTACACATTCCACGAAATGGGTGGGAGCGATGAGAAATCTATAATCGGCACTTTTATGGCGATTTTGGCAATTTCCGACCTTATAGGAACTATTTGAGTATGACCAACACACCCGACTCTCGCGGGGCTCTAACCAGGGCCGCTCGATCGTTCTTTTTACCCTGCCGACGGTTCAGCGCCTTAGACCGCTCGGCCACCTCGCCGGGTAATGAACAAATCCAGCATTTCCTCCAATCACGACGCGTCGTTCTGCGTCGATCGCAGTGAGTATTTGCAACGAGCTTAGCACGCAGTAAAAGTACGCTTGAGCTCTGAATTGGCCAATCGCGCTAAAGTATTGGGATTAAAATAAGGATTAAAATAAGGAGTCTCAAATAAGGAGTCTGAAATGCTTGGTTACCAAAGTAGAGGTCAAGCCCCATTGAATGCAGTGGACGTTGACCTTCTGTGCCCCTATATCGGAAACTAAGCATTGAAAACTATTCCTTATTTTAATCCTATTAGCTCCACCAACAATTTGCACCATTTTTATCCAAATCGGAGCAACTTTAAAATTTGACCTCTGCACAACTGAAATTGACCCTTTTTATTAATTTTTGCTGTTTTAGCCCATAACTCTGAAACTTTAGGCTGTAGATATTACAAACTATACCTTTTCTTAATCCTTATGGTTAGACACATAACGTTGTATACTTTTCAACATGATTTCATCAATTTAAAAGTTTGACCGCTTTCGTCTTGGCCTCCTCTCCTTAAGGCACCATTTGCAGCACTTAAGAATCACGTTTCAGGTGTCCCTGTCAGGCTGTCAACATATTTGATCACTCAAACCTTTTGTACTTGAGATGTGTTAAAATGTCTGCTAGCTCCCGGGTTATATGGTTAAAGGCTGCACTCATCTTATTACAATATGTATTGTAAATGTCATACAACGTTACCTGATAAGAGTCAATAGTTAAAACTCTATTAATGATTTGAATATTCATTAAAGCAATAACAGCACACTTTTTAAAGAGCGCCCCCAATTTTCCAAAAAAATTGAGATTTTTGCACAGTTGCATTGGTAATTGGCTGGTAAACTATGCCGTACCTGCGAATGGTAAAGCTCGAACATGTTTATGTATCGCAAAAGAAGGAATTTTGTAATTAGCGCCATGTACTTGTTTACGCTCATCCATTAATGTTCAGTTGGTTCAGGCAAGCGTTCGAGGTCATTTTCGTGCGGTGGCATTATTTCTCAATGGACGGACAGAAATTTGCGTTTCCAGCTCCGCCGTTAAATTACAATCGGGGATGCTGATTCAATTACAAAATTGATACTTTAATGACAAATACGCACTTTGGAGCATTAACATTCGCAGGTACTAGACAATTACCAACACAACTGTGCAAAAATCTCATTCTTTTATAATTGGGGGCGCTCTTAAAAATGTACTGTTATTGCTTTAATTAAATGGGTGTTCCATCCTGAGCACGTAAACAGTTGCAGACCTCATCGAAAAGAGTAAGGGATCACCCCGGGCTTGTTCCCGAACTCATCCCTCTATATACCAGAGCCCCTTCCAACCAGCAATAGGCCAGCGTGGAAGGGTGGGCCTCAATCCAGCATGGAAAAATGATGCGGCTTCGTCCTGCAGTGGACTGACAGAGCTGATGATTATTATTGGTTATTAGTATTGTGCTTTTGAGGCACAAGTTCATACATATTTGGATCAATGATTTACAAGAACAAATGGCGACTATTATGATCTCCGGTTACATCATCATTCGGCTTCAGAGCAGGTGACCACAAGTTCCCTCCAGCCACAGCGCTCATACTTAGCATGTTGTCCATGTCTCACAAGAGACACTGGACGTATTTGAATTGCCGTCCAGGTTTTCTCCTGCCGAATAGGCTCGTCATCAGGCAAGTGTAGTACGAATATGCCCCAAGAATTTCAGTTGACGAGTCTTGGCTCTCTCAACAAGTCCCTGTCAGATTGTAGATGGAGGCATTTGGTACTCTGTCTAATCTTTGATGTTCAGCATAGCAGAATGTGCCAAATGAGTTGATTTTATTTTCCATGTCTTTTGAGATAATCCATGACACGCAGCCATATAGCAAAACTGTGACACAGGTTGTGTCAAACAGTTTAATTTGGTGGAAATTGGTATTATTAGACTTTTCCACAGTTATTCTAATTTCCAGAAGGCAACATTTATCGCCTAGGAACTGAGACGAATATTTATTCTTAAACAGCTGTGAAAATGTAAGCAATTTCATTGGTTGATGCCCGGGTTCAATTCGACAATTGAACCCAGGTACAGGGTGAGTAAAAAAAAACTTGACCCTTGATTGCGTCCGCCATTTTGAATTTTTAAATAACATACATCTAACATATCTGATATCACCGGAAAGCCTAATTCATTATCTTTAAAATATCTATAAATATAGACAATACTTTAAACCTCAAAGGTTGTACGAGTATTTTCCTTCATATGGTATGATTCATTCAACTCCATCCAGAAACTGATACATGTATCGAGTTAATTTATTTTTCAAATGATTTTTATGAGAGATGAGGATGTCAAAACGTTAAGAGGCCATTAATGATAAATTATGACTGAATTTTGTGGGGTTAAATAGCGTCACATTTATTTTGGAGTCAATAAATAGCCTGATTTTCTTCTGGACACTGATTTACTTCACCATGTTCACTGAACGCCATTCGTTTAATGTGAAAAGATAAAGATAATGAACTAGGCTTTTAGATGATACCACATATGTTAGATATATGTTACTTAAAAATGGCGGACACAATCAGGGTCAATTTTTTTTTTACTCACCCTGTAGTACGCGCTGCGTATTGACCCCAGGTCAAAATTCCAGTTGATCCCAGTTGAAAGTTGTTCCCTTTTCCGTGACGAAACTAACTGGTTTCAACTGTTTTAAAATGTTTGTAAACTGGTCTTAACTGAGTTCAACTGGTGAGTAAAACCTAGTTGAAAATTGTTCCATTTTCCGTCACGGAATCAACTGATTCAACTGGATATCCAACTGGGATCAACTGGATTTCAACTGGTTCCAGTTGAAACCAGTTCTCCTTGGATCAACTGGAATTTTTTGACCTGGGACGTTATTTGGAGGTTGAAGCGCTCGCATCATACCGCGTTTTACTTCATTCGTGCGCGTCTGCCAACGTTGCGTCTCGTTGCGTATGATCGTTGCGTTCAACGGGTTGTTCGATTTTTGTGACTGGGTGGTGGCAGTCCTTTCTTGTTGTATTTAAGCCATAAGGGTCACGAAATTAAGTTAAAGTGACAGGAGGAGATTTTTTTTAGGATACGAATTTCTCTCAAATTTCACTGGATCGTTTGTAGACCACCTACCGAGAACGTTTCGAATGTTTATTGGACAAACAGGTGCAAAAGAAAACCGCAAACCTCGTTTTGAACTTGCCTGCTATCGTAATCGTTCCATAGAAAACCATGCTTTGACTTTCTGTCGTGCACGACAGAAACTACTAAATCATCATCTTATTACATAAAGACGGCGTATTCGGCTTATTCACTTCAGGTGTGATCTAGTACATTGGTAAGCATTCCAAATATGTAAAAAACCGGGGTTCGTGAAAAATTGGGGGCGCTTCTTCCTGGAAATCTCCTCATGTCTCTTTAAGATTACATTGGAATATATATATCTGTTTAAGAATGGGAATAAAGGTATGACTTTGGGAACCGGTATACCCTGCGGTACTCTCTTTACGACGAATTGAAACTGGCGATGTCATTATTTTTACGTGGAAAAACTCGGCCTCCGGCTTCGTTCTTCAACTTAAAATAATGTAATTCGTCGTAAATAGAGCACAGCTGTAGAAGTAATTATAGTCCGCCGTATTCACAGTCCGGCTACAACGGTAACGAATAAGGCACTCGATTCAGTTGACTCTTCACACAGCATTAGTTTCACGGTTTATTCCGTTGTCGTCTATGGAGCCCGGACTGTGGCTCCCAGTGGACTAGAATTACTTTCACACCGGTTCTTAAAATCATACCTTAATTCTCTAAGTTATATTCGTCTCAGAACAGACTTTCAATCCTTTGTGGGATAATGTAACGGATGATGTAATCATTTGGACTCTCGAACTATAGATTTGGAGAAAAGACGTAACACTTGCGCCCATGGCTTAGGCAACTCCCACAACAGTGTTACCAGTGCTGCCCCCTGCCCATCACAGCCCCACCCCCGGGGGGGGGGGGGTACTCGACCCAAAATTTGGTACGGGTGTGCGTCCGCCAGGTAAAAAAATCGACCCATGCTTATAGTGACCAAATTGTACAAAAATATGACCCATTTATATAGTTGGTTCCGAAATTTCGACCCATTTATATAGTTGGCCTTGAAATTTCGCACCATTTTCATAGTAATCTTAGCAAAATCGGCTCATTTTCATAGTCACTTTTTCCAAAAATCAGAAAATCAACCATTTTCATTGTGGTTTTTTAGCGAAAAATCGGGAAAAAAACAAAATTGACCCATTATTTTCATAGTAAAGCGACCCAAAATGAAAAAGGGAAACCCATTGATATGTAGCAATGACCTCAAAGTGACCCATCTTTATAGGAGCCTGGTGGGAAAAACGACCCATTGTGATAGTAAGGCGTGAAAAATGCGACCCATATCGGCGGCACATATGTTATACCTTACCCTTTTCTCACTGAGTACCCCCCCCCCCCCCGGGGCCAACCCATCATTCAAGATGGTGTGAAAGCAGATATAGTCCGAAGGGAGCACACTTCAGGGTCCATAGACGATAAAGAATAAAAGTGAAATAATGTTGCGTGAAGAGTAAAATGAAATTATGTTCAAGGTTTTTTCGTGCTGGCACCATGGATTCGATTTAGCAGGAAAATGCGTCTCGAAACCGTTGGATTTTTTTTATAAACATGTATAATATAAGAAAGTCACATGGTCTGTAGCTGAACTAAAAAGTCTTTAAATGATGATTTGGTTTGGAATTCGCATTTGTCTTTTCAATGACGATATTAATGATCAACAACCAAACACCAAACCAGTGCCTTCGATTGTTTTTTTGTTCTTTAATATTACTTCATACCATTTTGGTTAGATTAAATAAAAGGATTAGCCGCGATATTGCGAGAAAATTCGAAACATAGAAATGCATTTTGTTAACTTTATAAATCAGGGATAAGTGTTATTAATTCCATAGAACTGCTTTAATGTATGAAAAAAACACCAATATTGAAAAAATGAAGTATTTGAAGGAATTTTCATACAGTCTCCTGTAAATAGATGGCGTCCCAAATCTACACAAACAGCGATGTGGTTTACCCACCAGTACATAATAAACCAATATAAATAATCTTTTGTTTTGAGGTCAAATTGTAAAGGTCATGGCGCACAATATCATGCTAAAAATTCGGATATCAAAGAGAAGAAAGGCTTTTTGATCTCAAGTCGGACATTTTGTAAAGCACGTATATAAATTACAGATTCAGATAAAAGGTACTGCCTTGTCTTAATACACAGATTATTTCAAGCCTACCATTGGCAGGTTATGTTAGCACTCCATGCCAATAACAAAATATCAAAATATGAATTTTGATGGTTTTTGGTGTTTCGGATCAGCAAAAATCAGATCTTGAGTCGGCCTTTAACTTCACGTGAAAAGGTTACCTTTGTATTGTAAGTTTAGCACTTGTCGGCGACGCGAACAACAATTTTTTTGTAAATAACTATGCGTACAAGTTCCCGGATGGAAATGGGCCCACATACGAGGGATGCATTTCGGGGATCATGCAAATGGCAGGTATATTGTGTCAAAAACAGGATAGAAAACACTGTTGTTAATTTGTAAGGATCAACCACCTTGATTTCCGTGGCCAAAAAAATACTTTTAAAGAATGTAAAAATACAAATTGTTTTCAAATTGTGGAAGTGAAGTGATTACAGTAAGAGTCCATTCATTATTCTGAATATTTTTTCTAGGCCATGTGTCCCTTTAAATGGGCTTTATTGTTCTATAAAATGTCAGTATAATCATTTGCATTTAGCGATAAGCACCATGATGTATGGTGGTGGCGTGTGTTCGCTGAAGCTGTTTATTAAATCAGTACACCAGTCCTCAAGTTCCATGATTGGGGGCTTTCAGGTATCTTTTTGTATTGCATTTATTGTATAGTTATTGGGTTTTTTTAATCTGTCATCATGTGTGTGGGGGATAGTGTCCTTTTTATCGCTGCATTGTCATAGTGATGGGCCATCCTGGTGGGTGTCTTGGCTAAGTGCTGTTTTGTTCACCTTATTGTGGGTTTGCCTCCGGCGAATACAGTGCTGTTCCTTGGCCAATTCCCCAAGATGCTTGTATAGTTATATGCCATAAAGCCACATTGTCTTCTTTTCTGGGATTGTTATATGAGTATCTATAAAGCCTGACACCCTGTCCCTTGGCATAGTCTTGGCACTCATTGTGTTCCCTGTCGTTTGTTTTATCTTATAACTCTACATTTATATAACGCCTTTCATAACGTATCAAAGCGCTTTACATTTATTCACGTCACTAGAATATGTCAGCTGCGTTACAACATGCCCAACCTTTGGGCGGCGCTGACTGGACTATCTTCCTAACAGCTCACCAATTTTGCACAATGTGTGGAGAGGAGGGAAGCAAGGTAAAGTGCCTTGCCCAATGCACAAAACATTGACATCAGCGGGGACTCGCACCAGGCATTTGGGTCATGAAGAAGATCGTTATCTACTGACGCCACACGTGTCCTTAATGCTACCGCAATAAAGTCCTCGCCGAAATGTATGATGATTGCGCCTGTCTGTCTATCTGTAAAGTCATTGTTAAATGTTGTAAAATCAGGTGACATCAGCACAGTCGTTTTTGGCGAAGGCCGTGTTGATTGTGGGTAATATCTCATATTTGGCAAGTTTCAAACAATTTTACAATTTCAAATGTTCGTGAAAATTCGTGCTTCAAAAAATGTAGCCTTCAAAAACTACAGACATGGTGTTATGATGTTTCGTGGACATCAAGGTCAGAAATACCTTACAAACACAAATAAATGAGCCGTGTGCACAAATGATCTAAAATTTTATATAATAAAACAGACTTAATGATTTTGAATTGGTTTGGTTCAAGAATTGGTTATGTCCAAAAAACAAAATTATATAAAAATTAACATCACAATATTTAAGATTATAATACTAAGAGTTTTTAGTTCCTGTGTGGAAAGCGTTGGCGGGCACAGTTCAACGGAGTGTATATCCTCCTCAGGGCGAAGACTCCAAAATGACAGCATGCAAAGTCACACTTAAAAATCCTCAGGTAATATTCATGGGAATCTTCTCAGTCCTGAAGATACAGTTGTCCAGCGTTCAAGACGACAAGTAGTCCCTCGACGACACTAATATTCTTCCACAGCGTCTCAGTCCAAGATAATCACCACGATTTCTCATCTGTCCACAATTTGGAATCCTCTTTTGATTCCATTACTTTTGGCTTCAAAGACGACCGTAGAATAATTACAGCGACTTCGGCTCATGAATTATAAATTCCCTGGAACTATGGTACTTTACAGGTCTGCTCACATTGCAGATTATACTAGCTAGACCTTCTAGCTACTTGTTATAGTGGATGCTGGCCACCGAGACTTTACTCAATCTCCTTAGAGTAGTGAACTTCACCAAAGTTCCCAAGTCTTAAAATAGAAATTACCCGAGCATGTCAGATCATGAATAGAACATAACCTTGCACTACTGACCAATTGGAATTCACATAATTACCTCTATGTGAATTACATCACTTTACAATATTAACTTTATCTGGTGAATCCCAGATCATGCCTGCTTTTATCTCAAAGAATAAACACGTTGACTCAGTTTCTCGTTTACATCTTGGGGAATTCCCATTTCTCCCTTTGTGCAATCTATTTGATCCGTAAGGATCAAACATCTTGGGTGAACTACTTCCTTGGCTGGCATCTGGAAAAAGTGCTTTAAAAAATGTCTCGAAAATGCCTAGTGTATATTAAGAAAGTGATGAAATTTCATAATTGACATGGTAGACCGGTTATCGTTTTCTCAACTAAGTGGTATTGGACAGTGAATTGTGAGGTAATTTACCCGCGGTCTTCAATTTCACATCGCTTACCAAAACTGCAATTCCTAGCTCTTTGCGACTATAGAGATCTTGGGTTTGCCGGTCTGACATGCGGCGAGTTTGATGAAATTCCGTAACTAAACATTTTTCTGGTCATCATATTCTAAAAATTTGGTTAATTTGGTGATTTTAAGCTTGTACTTTAGGGGTGATGTTGATTGTCTTTCCTCTGTGAGAGTTTTAAATGTGAAAGAAACATGCTCAAAGTTGCCATTTTCCCATAGACTTCTGTGTATTAAGCTGATTGTAGGTGGTGTGTAACCTATAGAAACTCCAGTGATCATATGTCTGTCAGTCCGCATTTTTTTCTGAAGTGTTTTGACCTTTGAACCCATCTTTTAATTGAATCGATATGTAAGTTAGTGTTGCACGTGGAAAATATGAGATTTTTATCATTTTAGCGGTACATGCATGTGTCATTGGGACCGTATCTTCTTAAGGTCGGGTGAGTCAGGATAGTAAGATTTGTATGGCATTTGGTATGTGCCACCTACACCACCCTACGAATATCGGCAGCCTCAACGGAATAAACTGTGTGGACCGTGGGGGCAGATACTAAATTGATCCCGAGCACATGCATATGAATGGCCCCGTGTATTTTAGAGTTATTTACTGATTAAATTGAGCCTAGATGTAGTAGGCCTACCCTTAAGACTATAGCAAAAGCTATCTGTCACGACCCAAATACGAACGATAACACTAGTAAAAAACAGCTTGCTTTTGCTTGTCCAGACCGTGGGGGGGGGGGGATCACATTGTGGAGGTGATGCACATGTAATGCTGTTAGGACCCCGGTCCGTTTTAAGCATCATCGTCACAAAAATGTCATATTTTTTGACAATTTTTCCACTGTCACCCAAATACCGCTATTTTTGGTAAAATTTTCACACAAAGACACCTCCTTTTTAGAAAATTTGGCCAAAATCTCACCAAGGACCCCATGTTTTGAAACATTTAGCAAATTTGTGCCCCAAATAACCCCTACTTATGGGCAATTTGGCTGTCTCTCACCCAAAGACCCCATATTTTTGCATGTTTACAGTCACCGAATGCCCTTGGGTTTGAATGTGCCATTTCATTTCATGTGAGCCCCCCGGGTTTAATTGCTGACTCGCTGCTAGCTGGGCACATCCTCGTTACCACTGCCTGGCTGCAAAAGCCATGTTTTCTAGCAAAAAAAAGTACATTGACCCCGGTATCTAGATCAAAATTAAGCTTTGTGCGTGTATATTCAGATTTCTTGTCAATGAGGGCTCCCTTCATCAGGATATCCTATGGAGTCTATGTAGTTAAATGACAAAAAGGACCGTTCGGACTGTTTTCCTGAAAAGTTTTATCCATATTTTATTCACATTTAATGCATATTTCTACTGGAGTTACAAATAAAAAACAACATGTTTTATTCCTTGCCATTCCACAGATATCAGTGGGATAGCCAGTACTATATACCAACACAAAGGAATTGGAGGGTCTTAAGCACGTAGCCAACCTGTAATAATAATGGAGTTTTAAGCTATTTGGAATGAAATGTGATTTGTTTGCAAAGAGGTCAATGTCGAGATTCATGACCATTTTAACTAGTTTTCAGCGCCCAATTTGTATTATATAGGTTATACACACTAAACACTAACTACTTTATTGCATGGATTGGAAAAAGTGCTTTAAAATGTTTCTGAAAATGCGTAGTTATATACGAAAGTGATGAAATTTCATAATTGCCTGGTAGACTGGTATTTTTCTCAAACTAAGCGGTATTTGGACGTGAAATTGAGGTAATTTACTCCGCTGTCATCAATTTCACATCGATTTGCAAATTATAGTTGGCGACTATAGAGAATCTTGGTTTGTCGGTCTGACATCGGTCGAGTTGGGTGATTCTGATTCGCTAACTAAAAATTTTATTGGTCATCATATGTTCAAAAATTTGGTTATTTGGTGATTTTAGCTTGTACTTTGGGTGATATTGTTGTATTTTCCCTGCGTGAGAGTTTTAAAATGTGAAAGAAGAAACATGCCAAAGGTGCCATTTCCCCATTGACACTACTGTGTATAAGTGAGGTAGTGGTGTGTAACGCCACAAACAACACTAGGGAATCCCTGCTCTCTTTTTATATAAACAAATAGAACTTTACGTGAGGAATTTTCTCAATAAAAATTGAGAAAATACTACTTTAACAAAATGTTGAGGTAATATAAACAATGGGAATATAAATATAATAATAATAAGAATAGCATTTCTGATCCGCCTCAATCTGGATAAACTATTCCAAAAAAAATACAAGTAACAACTAGGCATCTATTGCGCTTTAGAAAGCACGAGTATATCAGGCGGTGACTACTTGCACGTCCATGTGACCTATGTATACATTATAAGAGTTGGGTCAGCAATTCCGATGACCAAGTCCGATGAGTTATAGCAATTGATATCTGGTGTGAGTATTTCAATATTTCAAGAATGCCTTTAATCGACCCACACATGACCTTGGCCCAAATCTGTGGAACGCCACATATGGGCCTTGGGTCAGTGGTTCTTCTGACCAAGTCTAGTGATCATAGCATTGATTGTGGCAGAAGAAGAAACAGTTAAAATTGGAGGAGATATACTGCAACGGACCTGTAATCGACCCCTGTGTGACCTGTGCCCCCCCCAATATGTGACCGCCCCAGGGGTCTTTGGTCAACGGTTCTTCTGACCAAGTCTAGTGATTTTAACAATTTGATTGGTGGCACAACAAAAAGGAGGAGGGTAAGAGCAAAATGACCTCTTAATGACCCCTGCGGGACCTTTGAACCCCAATCTGTATCACCCATGTAGGGCTTGCCGTCAGCGGATTCTTCTGACCAACTCTGAGATTCAAGCATGACTTGTGGCAGGAAGGAACAGCAAAAAGGAGGGTTAGCGCGACTGACAGTAATGATCCCTGGTGACCCTTTAACCAATATGTAAACACCCCAAATGGGGTTTGCATCAGCGGTTATACTGACAAAGACTGTGTGACTGTATAAGCAATTGATTGTGTGGACAGAAACAAACCAAAAAAGAGGTGTGTTAAGAGCGACTGACCTGTAATGACCCCTGCGTTGACCTTTGACCCCAGTTTAACACCCATAAGGGCCTTAGGTCAGCGGGTCTTCTGACCAAGTCTAGTGATTATAGCAATTGATGGTGGCAGAAGAGAGAAAGAAACAACAAAAAGGAGGGTATAGCTAAACATGACCTGTGAATGGACCAGGCGGGCCTTGACCCCATCTGTAAACACCCCCATATGGGCCTTAGGTCAGCGGTCTTCGGACCAAGGCTAGTGATTATAGCCAATTGATTTGTGGCAGAGAAAAGAAGAAAATACAAAGAGGAGGGTGGTAAGAGCGACAGACCTGTAATGACAACCTGCGTTGACTTTTGACCCAATCTGTAAAAACCCCATAGGGGCCTTGGGTCATCGGTTCTTCGACCAAGTCATAGTGATTATAGCAATTGAATCTGTGGCAGAAACAGCAAAAAGGAGGGTAAGAGCGATCTGACCTGTACTGACCTCTGCGTGACCTTTAACCCCCAATATGTGAAAACCCGGTATGGAACTTGTGTTAGGGGTTATTCTGACGAAGTCTGGTCAAGAATCAAGATAACTGTGTAACACAGAGACACTCCTTTTAGAAAATTGGCCAAAATTCACCAAAGGAACCCCCCATGTTTTGAAAATTAGCAAATTTGTGCTTGCCCCAAAATAACCTATTTGGGCAATTTGGCTGTCTCTCACCCAAAAACCCATATTTTTGCTGTGTACAGTCACCGGATTTAATATGCCATGGGGTTTGAATGTGCCATTTCATTTCATGTGAGAGCCCCCCCGGGTGTCTTTAATTGCTGACTCGCTGCTAGCTGGAATCCCTCGTTACCACTGCATGGCCTGCAAAAGCCATGTTGTCTAGCACAAAAACAAGTACATTGACCAGGTATCTAGATCAAAATTAAGCTTTGTGCGCGTATATTCAGATTTCTTGTAAATGAGGTCTCCCTTCATCAGGATATCCCATGGAGTCTATGTAGTTACATGACAAAAAGGACCGTTGGGACTGTTTTCCTGAAAAGTGTTATCCATATTTTATTTACATTTAATGCATACTTCTACTGGAGTTACAAATAAAAAACAACATGTTTTATTCCTTGCCATTCCACAGATATCAGTGGGATAGCCAGTACTATATACCAACACAAAGGAATTGGAGGGTCTTAAGCACGTAGCCAACCTGTAATAATAATGGAGTTTTAAGCTATTTGGAATGAAATGTGATTTGTTTGCAAAGAGGTCAATGTCGAGATTCATGACCATTTTAACTAGTTTTCAGCGCCCAATTTGTATTATATAGGTTATACACACTAAACACTAACTACTTTATTGCATGGATTGGAAAAAGTGCTTTAAAATGTTTCTGAAAATGCGTAGTTATATACGAAAGTGATGAAATTTCATAATTGCCTGGTAGACTGGTATTTTTCTCAAACTAAGCGGTATTTGGACGTGAAATTGAGGTAATTTACTCCGCTGTCATCAATTTCACATCGATTTGCAAATTATAGTTGGCGACTATAGAGAATCTTGGTTTGTCGGTCTGACATCGGTCGAGTTGGGTGATTCTGATTCGCTAACTAAAAATTTTATTGGTCATCATATGTTCAAAAATTTGGTTATTTGGTGATTTTAGCTTGTACTTTGGGTGATATTGTTGTATTTTCCCTGCGTGAGAGTTTTAAAATGTGAAAGAAGAAACATGCCAAAGGTGCCATTTCCCCATTGACACTACTGTGTATAAGTGAGGTAGTGGTGTGTAACGCCACAAACAACACTAGGGAATCCCCTGCTCTCTTTTTATATAAACAAATAGAACTTTACGTGAGGAATTTTCTCAATAAAAATTGAGAAAATACTACTTTAACAAAATGTTGAGGTAATATAAACAATGGGAATATAAATATAATAATAATAAGAATAGCATTTCTGATCCGCCTCAATCTGGATAAACTATTCCAAAAAAAATACAAGTAACAACTAGGCATCTATTGCGCTTTAGAAAGCACGAGTATATCAGGCGGTGACTACTTGCACGTCCATGTGACCTATGTATACATTATAAGAGTTGGGTCAGCAATTCCGATGACCAAGTCCGATGAGTTATAGCAATTGATATCTGGTGTGAGTATTTCAATATTTCAAGAATGCCTTTAATCGACCCACACATGACCTTGGCCCAAATCTGTGGAACGCCACATATGGGCCTTGGGTCAGTGGTTCTTCTGACCAAGTCTAGTGATCATAGCATTGATTGTGGCAGAAGAAGAAACAGTTAAAATTGGAGGAGATATACTGCAACGGACCTGTAATCGACCCCTGTGTGACCTGTGCCCCCCCCAATATGTGACCGCCCCAGGGGTCTTTGGTCAACGGTTCTTCTGACCAAGTCTAGTGATTTTAACAATTTGATTGGTGGCACAACAAAAGGAGGAGGGTAAGAGCAAAATGACCTCTTAATGACCCCTGCGGGACCTTTGAACCCCAATCTGTATCACCCATGTAGGGCTTGCCGTCAGCGGATTCTTCTGACCAACTCTGAGATTCAAGCATGACTTGTGGCAGGAAGGAACAGCAAAAAGGGAGGGTTAGCGCGACTGACAGTAATGATCCCTGGTGACCCTTTAACCAATATGTAAACACCCCAAATGGGGTTTGCATCAGCGGTTATACTGACAAAGACTGTGTGACTGTATAAGCAATTGATTGTGTGGACAGAAACAAACCAAAAAAGAGGTGTGTTAAGAGCGACTGACCTGTAATGACCCCTGCGTTGACCTTTGACCCCAGTTTAACACCCATAAGGGCCTTAGGTCAGCGGGTCTTCTGACCAAGTCTAGTGATTATAGCAATTGATGGTGGCAGAAGAGAGAAAGAAACAACAAAAAAGGAGGGTATAGCTAAACATGACCTGTGAATGGACCAGGCGGGCCTTGACCCCATCTGTAAACACCCCCATATGGGCCTTAGGTCAGCGGTCTTCGGACCAAGGCTAGTGATTATAGCCAATTGATTTGTGGCAGAGAAAAGAAGAAAATACAAAGAGGAGGGTGGTAAGAGCGACAGACCTGTAATGACAACCTGCGTTGACTTTTGACCCAATCTGTAAAAACCCCATAGGGGCCTTGGGTCATCGGTTCTTCGACCAAGTCATAGTGATTATAGCAATTGAATCTGTGGCAGAAACAGCAAAAAGGAGGGTAAGAGCGATCTGACCTGTACTGACCTCTGCGTGACCTTTAACCCCCAATATGTGAAAACCCGGTATGGAACTTGTGTTAGGGGTTATTCTGACGAAGTCTGGTCAAGAATCAAGATAACTGTGTAACACAGAGCTTTTTGAAATAATAGGAGGGGTTAGAGAGACCGTCCCTTTTTGACCCTAAATGCATTTGGACAAATCTGTGTACAAGCATTTATGGCAGTCACCTGGCAAACTTGTGACGAAACGAATGGCATCGATAGCACCTGCAAAACTGTGGAGAGAAGAAGGAAAAGGGGTTTTAGCGCGACAAGACGCTGTTGACCCTACGTGACCCTATTGTGTCAAACTGTGTACACCCTATGGGACGCTGGGTCCGGGGTTCTTGTGGCCCCAATCTTGTTTCCATCCGACCACGCATCTGGCATAGTAGCATTGAGCAAGCGTTCCCCCACCGCAGCAGAAAAGCCAGGAAGACCTAGACTTAGTGCTCTTTTCAAGAGCACGTATAAGTTCGGCGGGGAGACTAACCCTAGATGCCCCCAGATTGACCTCTCTAACCCATACTTTTGTAAAGTCCTCAAGTCAATTAATGCATACGTCACACGATCATGTTACATCTGTAGGAGTGGTGATGTGAAATGTACATATTTGACGTATTTTGACCCCTAAACCCAGGGGTCAAGTGATAAAGTTCATAATGACTTCTATTGACCTCTCAATCAGTTCTATAAGATGGGCTAAACAGATTTCTATTTGACCTAATTTTAATTTTATACACAGTAAATATGATTGACCCCTGTCTGTGACCTCACATGTGACCCAATATTGACCTCTTGACCATAATTTTGTAAAGGGTATCAAGCTAATCATATGCATGACTCACACAATCAGGTTTGCTTAATCTGTAGGAGGGAGTACAGTGATTGAAGTGTAACATACTTTGAGAGTATTTTGACCTTTGACCCCTAAACATGTCAAGTGATATGAATTTGATTGATTTTATTGAACTCTCATCAGCTACTATGAGATGAGCTAAACAGATTTTCTATTGACCTTTTTAAATTTTACACACAGTAAACTATGTTTGACCCATGTGACCTTCAGCTGACTCCATATTGACATCTTGACCCAAACTTTGTAAAGTGGGCTCAAGCTAATTCATATGCATGACTTAAACGATCAGGTTACTTAATCGTAGGAGGAGTAGTGATTTGAAGTGTAACGTAATTTGAAGTATTTTGACCTTTGGACCCCTAAACCATGGTTCAAGTGATGAAGTCAGTTGACTTTTATGGACCTCTCATCAGCTCCTATGAGATGAGCTAAACAGATTTTCTATTTGACCTTGTTAAATTTTCCACACCAGTAACATATGTTTGACCCCTGTGACATAGATGACCCCATATGCATCTTGACCGATAAACTTTGTAACAAGGGTCAAGCTAATTCTTATGCATGACTCAGCACGATCAGTTTCCTAATCTGTAGGAGGAGAGTGATTTGAAGTTAAACGTAATTTGAAGTATTTTGACCTTGACCCCTAAACCATGGGTCTCAAGTGATGAAGTCATGATGACCTTTTATTGACCTCTCATCAGCTCCTTGAGATGAGCTAAACAGATTTTCTATTTGACCTTGTTTAAGATTTTACACACGTAATATGTGTGACCCCTGTGACCTCAGATGACCCCATATTGACCTTCTTGACCGATAACTTTTCTAAAGGGGCTCAGCTAATTCATGCATGACTTAACACGATCAGGTTAATTAATCTATAGGAGGAGTATAGTGATTTGAAGTGTAACGTAGTTGGAAGTATTTTGCCCTTGCCCCTAAACATGGGTCAAGTGGATGAAGTCATGATTGACTTTTATTGACTCCTCATCAAGTACTATAAGAATGGGATAAACAAGATTTATAGTTGACCTTGTTGTAAATGTATACACAGTAAATAACTGTGACCCCTGTGACCCCACGTGACCTTTGACCCCAAACAAAGCATAACGTTTGAACCGTTTAACAATCCCATGCTTAGGACCAAATTTTGGTTTAATCGATCCAATTGTGGAGAGAGAGCCAATTGTCAGAAAGAAAGAAAAGAAGAAAGAAGAAGAAGAAGAAGGAAAGAAACGGTTAAGGAAACAAAGTAAGTTAGGCGATGGGATTACCAACCCCGCCAAACTAACTAGACTTAGTGCTCTTTGCCAGAGCACGTATAAGTTAGCGGGGAAGAATAACCCTAAATGACCCAGACTTGACCTCTCTACCATTACTTTTGTAAATTCCTCAAGTCCATTAATGCATAAGTCACACGCTCATGTTACATCTGTAGGCAAAGTAGTGATTGAAAGTAAATAATTTGAAGTGATTTTGATCTTGGACCCCTAAAACATGGGGCAAGTGTAAAGTCATAATTGACTTTTATTGACCTTCATGCCAAGTTATATAAGATGGGCTAACAGATTTTCTATTTGACCTAATTTTAAATTTTATCCACAGTAAATATGTTTGACCCCTGTGACCTCACATGATCATATATTGACCTCTTGACATAACTTTTGTTAAAGGGATTATCAAGCTAATTCATATGCATGACGTACACAATCAGGGTTGCTTAATCTGTAGGAGGAGTAGTGATTTGAAGTGTAACATAATTGAAGTATTTTGACCTTTACCCCTAAAACATGGGTCAAGTGATAAAGTAACGATTGACTTTTATTGACTCCTCATCAAGTCCTATGAGATGAGTAACTGATTTTCTATTTGACCTGGTTTTAAATTTTACACACAGTAAATTAGTTGACCCTGTGACATAGATGACCCCATAGTGACCTCTTGACACATAAATTTTGTTTAATTTTGCATTTTTAATGAGCTAATTCATATGCATGACTCAAACGATCAGGTTACTTAATCTGGTAGGAGGAGTGTGATTTGAAGTGTAACGTAATTTGAAAGTATTTGGACCTTTGAGCCCTAAAAACCGGTCAAGTGATAAGTCATGGATTGACTTTATTGGACCTCTCCATTCAGGATCCTATGGATGAGTAAACAGAGGTTCTATTTGACGCTTGTTTTAAATTTTACACACAGTAAATAGGTTACCCTGTGACCTCAGATGACCCCAATTGAAAGTCTTGACCGATGATAACTTTGGTAAAGGGGCTCCAAGATAATTTCATATGAATAACTCACACGATCAGGTTAATATTGTAGGAGGAGTAGTGATTTTGAGTGTAAAGGTAATTTGAAGTATTTTGACCTTTGACCCCTAAACATGGGTCCGTGATGAAGTCATGATTTGACTTTATTGACCTATCATCATGTCCTATAAGATGGGCTAAACAACAGGATTTTCTATTTGACTTGTTTTAATTTTATACACAGTAAATAACTTTGACCCCTGTGACACCCTACGTGACCTTTGACCCCAAACCAAAGCATAACTTCTTTGAACGTTTAACAATCCATGCTTCTGACCAATTTTGGTGTTAAATCGATCAAGTATGGGGAAGAGAGAGCCAATTGTCAGAAAGAAAAGAAAAAAGAGGAGAAAGAAAGAGAGAGACCTAGACTTAGTACTCTTTGCAAGAGCACGTATATGTTAGGCGGGGAAGAATACCCCTAGATGAACCCAGATTGACCTCTCTAACCAATACTTTTGTAAATTTCAAGTAATTAATGCATAAGTCCACCATGATCAGTTACATCTGTAGGAGTAGGTGATTGAAATGTAACCTATTTGAAGTATTGGACCTTTGACCCCTTAAACCAGACTTTATTGACCTCTCATCAAGTTCTATAAGATGGGCTAAACAGATTTTCTAGGTGACCTAATTTTAAATTTTATAAACCAGTAAATCTGTTTGACCCCTGTGACTACCATATGACCCCAGATGACCTCGTGACCCATAACTTTTGTAACGGGTATCAAGCTAATTCAAATGAATGACTCACACACTCAGGTTGCTTAATCTGTGGAGGAGTAGTGATGTGAAGTTTTACCGAATTGAAGTATTGTTGACCTTGACCCCTCCAACCCATGGGTAGTGAGGAGTTCAATGATTGACTTTTATTGACCTCTCATAAGCTCCTATGAGATGAGCTAAAACAATGTTTTCATTGACATTGTTTTAAATTTTACACACAGTAAAATATGTTGGACCCCGTTGACCTCCGATGACCCCATATTGACTCTTGACCATAACTTTTGTAAAGGGGCTAAAGCTAATCATATGCATGAACTCACACGATCAGGTTACTTAATCTGAGGTAGGAGGAGTAGTGATTGAAGTGTAACGTAATGAAGGATTTGGACCTTTGACCCCTAAACAATGGGTAAAGTGATGAAGTCATAATTGACTTTTTTTTTTTATTGACCTCTCATCAGATTCTATGAGATGAGCGAAACAGATTTTCTATTGACCTTGTTTAAATTTTACACACAGTAAATATGTTTGACCCCTGTGACCTCAGATGACCCCATATTGAATCTTGACCGATAGAATTTTGTAAAGGGGCTCAAGCTAATTCATATGCATGACTTCACACGATCAGGTTACTAATCTGTTAGGAGGAGTAGTATTTGAAGTGTAAGTAATTTGAAGTATTTTGACCTTGACCTAAACCATGGGTCCAGTTGTGATGAAGTCATGTTCGACTTTGATTGACCTCTCATCAGGTCTTATAAGATGGGCTAAACAGATTCTATTTGACTCTGTTTTAAATTTTATACACAGTAAATAACTTTGACCCCTGTTGCCTACGTGGCCCTTTGGACCCAAACAAAGCATAAACCTTTTGAAACCATTTAACAATCCCATGCTTTGACCAATTTTGGTTTAATTCGATCCAAGTTCTGGGAAGAGAGAGCCAATTGTCAGAAAGAAAGAAAAGAGAAGAAGAAGAAGAAGAAAGAAAAGAACCAGAAAGAAAACCGAAACGGTAAGAACAAAGTAAGTTAGGCAATACCGCCTAACTTAAGAGAAGAGAAGAAGAAGAAAGAACTGGTAAGTTGTAATAAGAAACAAAGTAAGTAGGCGATACCGCCTAAACTAAGAAAGAAATCGAGAGAAGACAGTAGATCATGCGGCTCCACCGCATGATATAAGAAATACAGTATTAAACAAGATTATGGAAGCAACATTGAAATCAATATCCCACTTTGTCATATAAGTGAGGTCTTAACAAGGTTAAATGATGAAGTGAATTACAACATCTAATTCCAAAGGTAGTAAGGTTCAGAGAGTAGGTTTGTAACAACTGAAAAAGACGATCACTCAATGTAGAAACGAGTTCGTGGAACTGGAAAACAACAAGCAAATGTTTGTCAGAAAACGAAGCATGCGTGACGGTAATATAATGAACAAGCAGAATTTGATAAGTACTCTGGCGGAGTGCCAGTCAAAGCTTTCCATGTTAGAAAAGCTTGAGAGAAAATTTTTAAACTTACTTTTTCCCTAACGGGAACCAATGGAGGTCTTTCAATATTGGTGTGATGTGATCAAATTTCTTCGTTTTGGTACGAATGCGGCCAGCTGCATTTTAAACAAGTTGAAGTTCAAGTTTGCGCAAGTAAGTGAATCAGTTCTACCAATAGAAGAGAATTTCCATGTCGATGCAGTGAAGTGTCAGGAGCAGGAATGATGCGTGGCAGCCGCTCATCAAGTTCGTTTAAAATTTTTTTCTTAATACTATTTAAATTTCTGAGCTATGAAGATGCACTTTGAGTTCAAATACGTTCAGTGTTCTTCCAAAAAAAGATCTCAAAACAATTCAGGTTTACGGGCACTCTTAGAGGCTGGTCCGTTCGCGAAAATCAGTCGTAAATATACGTGAATACTATGTTCATGCCTGATGAGTGGGCCAATTTAATCCAAAGCACTGTTTAACTGATATAAAAACGTCTATTTTTGTAGGACATACGCATGAATTAGTATACATAGGGTTAAGTATGAGTTTGGCGAACGGACCCCAGGAGAGTCGAGGCTGTAACTTAAGGGTATGATCACGGATTTTGCAGCTGCTGAAATTTAGATGTAAGAATAACCCTAGATGACCCAGATTGCCCTCTCTACTTACTTTTGTAAATTACTAAAGTCATTAATGCATAGTCACATGATCATGTACATCTGTAGGAGTGGTGATTTGAAGTAACATAATTTGAAGTATTTTGACCTTTACCCCTAAACCATGACTTTATGTGACCTCTCATCAAGTTCTATAAGATGGGATAAAGATTTCTATGGACCTAATTTTAAATGTATACACATAAATATGTTTGACCCCTGTGACCTCACATGAACCCCATATTGACCTCTTGACCCATAACTTTTGGAAACGGGAATCAAGCTAATTCATATGCATGACTTACACAATCACGGTTGCTTAATCTGGAGGAGGAGTAGTGATTGAGTGTTACTAATTTGAAGTATTTTGACCTTGACCCCTAAACCATGGGTAAGTGATGAAGTCATGATTGACTTTTTGACCTTCTCAGTCCTATGAGAGGGAGCTAAAAACAGATTTTCTATTTGACTTGTTGTAAATTTACACACAGTAAAATGTTTGACCCCGTGACCTCGGATGACCCCATATTGACCTCTTGACCCATAACTTGTAAAGGGCTCAAGCATTCATTATGCATGACTCACACGATCAGGTTAAATAATTGTAGGAGGAGTAGTGATTGAAGTGTAACGTAATTTGAAGTAGTTTGACCTTTGAACCCTAAACAGGGTAAAGAGTGATGAAGTCAAATTGGACTTTTATTGACCTTCATCATGCTTCTATGAGGATGAGTAAACAGATTTTACTATTTGACCTTGTTTTAAATTTTAACACAGTAAATATGTTTGACCCCTGTGACCTCAGATGACCCCAGGTATTGACATCTTGACGAAAATTTTGTAAAGGTGCTCAAGCTAATTCATATGCATGACTTACCCGAGTCAGGTTACTTAATCGGTAGGAGGAGTGTGATTTGAAGTGTAACGTAATGTGAAGTATTTTGACCTTGACCCGAAACCATGGGTCCAGGGATGAAGTCATGATTGAACTTTATTGACCTCTCATCAGGTCCTATAAGCTGGGCTAAACAGATTTTCTATTGCCTTGTTTTAAATTATACACAGTAAATAACTTGACCCCTGTGACCCTACGTTGACTTTGACCCCAAACAAAGATAAATTTTGAACCTTTAAAAAAAAAAAAAAAAAAAAACTTTTGGTTTTTTAAATCCGATCAAGTATGTGAAGAGAGAGCCATGTAAGAAAAAAGAAAGAAGAGAAGGAAGAAAGAAAGAAAGAAACGGTAGAACAAAGTAGTTAGGCGATACCGCCTAACTAAGAAGAAGAAGAAGACGAAGAAAGAAACGGTAAGAACAAAGTAAGTTAGGGCGGATACCCTAACTTAAGAAAGAAATCGAGAGAAGACAGTATATAATGCGGCTGCACAGCAGGATCTAAGAAGTCAAGTATTAAACAAAGACTTAGGTGAAGCAAGAATAGAAAGCAATGATACACTTTGTCATATAAGTGAGTCTTTAACAAGCGGTTAAATGATTGAAGTGAATTACAACATCTAATTTCCAACGGGAGTAAGTTCATGAGAGTAGGTTTGTAACAACTGAAAAAGCCACGATCACTAAAATGTGAGAACGAGTTGTGGAACAACAAGCAATGTGTGTCGAAGAACGAAGCATGCGTGAGGGATTATAATGAAACAAGCAGATTTGATAAGTACTCTGGGTGTTGCCATTCAAGCTTTCATGTTAGAAATCTTTAGAAGGAAGAATTTTAAAAACTTATTCTCGCCCTAACAGGGAAACCAATGGAGGTCTTTTCAATATGGAGTGAGTGATTCACAAATTTCTGTTTGGAAGAATGCGCCAGCTGCATTTTAAACCAAGTGAAGTTTGCGAAGTAAGTGATCAGTGATACCATAAGAAGAGACTTTCCATGTCGATGCGTGAAGTGATCAGAACATGAATGATGGTGCAGCAGCTTCATCAAGTTCGTTAAAATTTTTCTAACACTAATTTCTGATATGAAATATGCCTGTGACAAATACGCTTCACGTGTTCTTTCCATACAAAAATTAATCATCAAAAACAAGTTCCAAGATTACGGGCACTACTTAGGGCCTGGGGTCCGTTCGCGAAAAACTCAGTCGTAAAATACGGAATACTATGTCAGGCCGGATGAGTGGCCAATTATCCAAAGCACTGTTTAACTGATATAAAAAGGTCTAGTTTGTAGGACATACGCATGACTTAGTATACACTTAGGGTTACGTATGAGTTTGGCGAACGGACCCCAGGAGAGTAGAGCTGTTAACTTTAATGGTATGATCACGGATTTTGCGCTGCTGAAATTTAGATGTAATAATAAGAAATTCTGTCTTTTCATCATTCAGTTTGAGTTTGTTCTGAGACATCCATGACTTTATTTCTAAAATACAAGCATCTGCACGTTGACGAGCTGACATTTCATCATTTGGATCATTTAGATAAAAAGGCACATAAAGTTGCGTATCATCCGCGTACACGGCCAATTTCTTCATGGTAGTTACCACACAGCTACCACCAAGTAGATATGGATTACCTACCCACTAGATGTACACCCGCCGGCCAGGATTCTGTGTATTTTTGCCGCATAGACGGATAGTGTACACACAGCGGCTCTCTCCCCCGTCGTAGACTGTCCCCCAGTCTCTGCTCTGTCTCTGGGTTTTTTGAGTGCACTTGGTTAAAAGATAAGGCTAAAATAAACATGTGAAGACTTTCAGCTTGCCACCCAGTGGACATGCCGGTCATAATACAACGCCCTCTATTATACCAGCCAACAAGTCCACAGAACGCGAATTACACAGGGCTCCTGGAATTACACAAATAGGGAGGGAGTAGCTGGTTGAAGAGTCTAGTGTAATTTCAGTCGCTTAGCATTTTCATCACCGTGGACCCGAGGGAGGGTCTACCCCGTCGTGGAGTAGCTACATGGTTACATCGGCTCTCAGCGCGCGCGGTATTTCTCATGGCCAATTTTGTTTTTTTAGATATTTTTGGCATATATTTGCATTTTGTTTATTTCATGTGCGGGTATATGGGGGTTTTTGATGATGCCCAATTTGAATTTCGTAATGATTTTCCTAATAAACATTAAAAAATGACAAAAAACAGAGAACAAGTGTATAGTGCCCTCATTTCATGAAATTTTCATCTACTCTCAAAATGACGTCGTGGTAACCGCGGAGTAGCTACGTGGTATAGAGCTGCGTGTCTACTCCGGACTGTCTACACAACATCCACCTTCTCTCCACCTAGTGGGCAATTACAGGGTAGCCATTGGGGTAGGTACAGCAGAGTAGCCACGTCACTGTATACATAATAACTGTGTACTTTGTAAGCCCTATCTTTCAGCTACTGCCTCGCAATTAGCCCAGTGTGTACTGTGCAGTAGCTGCCGCGGTAGACATGGTGTAGCTGCCGTATAGGCTAAACCACGTGAGTAAAAAAAAGGGCCGTGTAGGCATGAACACATACAATCCATATTTCCGAGCGATGCTAGCATGACAGAGGAATAATGGGTAAACGAGCACTTATTAATTATCTTGCAATATACTCCCGGTTGGTTTCAAACAAAAGACACTTTCAAAGAAAAGACACTATCTCATGAAACAATTTTTGGAACTAAATTTGTTCATCTTCATCATTTAAATATGAAGTATTTCTGACTGATAGTAACATGCTGTAGAATATGAAAACAAGCCCAATCTCTGGAATCTTGGTAAGAGGCATTATTTTTGACACCTTACAGAACACCCTGCGACATTCTGTTCAGAGCTCTTTTTTGTTTTCTTTTTTATGGTACTTGTATGGACATATACAGGGTGATTCAACAAAAATTGACCCGGATTGTGTCCGCCATTTTGAGTTTTAAATGGAAGATATATGTACTAACGTATGGATATCATGCGGAAAAACCCTATTTCACACATTATCTTTAATTTGCTGCAAAGATAATTCCAATAAGTTAAGTATAGGCCGAGCTACAGTCTTTTGAATCAAGTAGTCCGGTTTTCCCCCTATCCACGGATTCCATTTGATGCAAGGTGCCCGACTAAGCAAATGTGATTCCGTGGACAGTGCAAATAACCGACTGCTGGTTCAAACGATCTTACCCGGTCAATTCCTAACCGATGTGAATGATCTTTGCAGCAATTAGAGATAATGAACTAAGCTTTTAGATGATATCACATATTTTAGATATATGTTACTTGAAAATTCAAAATGGCGTACACAATCAGGGTCAAGTTTTTTTGACTCACCCTGTATAAAGTTGATAGGTTATCTGTTTCATATAATTTGTCCAATCCCATGAAGACAGAAGTTGTTATTCTTTCAAGTTTTAATAGTGTCCCATGCCAGACTCTGCAAGACATCTGTCTATTCTATCCCTATGCTATCCCTATTGAATTACCTCCCGGATAATATTATCAAATGTCCTACCCTTGCTGCTTTCAAGTCCGCTTGCATTCAGCTGTTAATGCTCTTTTCCCTTCCATTCATATGTTCGTTTTGGGTTTTTCGTTCTCAAGTCTTGTTTTTTTTCTTCCTCGTGCATATTTCGGTCCATCCTTGTATTTTCTCTTTTGATGTTCAAGGCTTCCCTTTAATATTGCGCTTTTGAACTATTAGGCTTGGACTGGCATCTTGCCGAACTTTTCAAAATATTTTCAAATCAAAGTTTATATTTATAGAACTGACATTTATTGACGGCTGATATCCATTAAGGTAAGTTGTTTTTTTCCATATACTTTGCACTATCGCTACTTTTGTTTTGGATGTTTTTCACTTAGTAAATCGATATTTCACTGACAGAAACAACTGTCTAAAAGATTGTGTCATTTGTGATTCTTAAAGCGTCTGGGAAGCAACGCTATGAACACGGTGACGCAGATGTCTTAAACCGATGCATGTACTGTCATTGAAGAGAAGGTAATATCATAGTAAACTTTTATATCCCTAACGTCCCTTCCTGCATTTAAATGCACTTTTGAAAACATCACGGAGCGGACCCCTGCCTTTAGTTGGGGGAAATTTGGCCCTAGATCTAACAAGAAAAATAACGCTAGCTAGCCATCCCCCCTTTTTTGGGGTGATCGTCAATTTTCTCAGGGAGTTAGGGATATAAATGTTCACCTAAATGGTTTAAAATAAGTCTAATACTTGAAGAGCTTTAAACCTGTTTTCTGATATAGCAGCACATATGTTTGAATCAGTTTATGAATCTTTAAAAAATATGTGATCCATAAACGTCTTTTTCATTTACATATTTCAGCGGATATCTTCAAATCCGGATTTATTATTCATAAGAAACCAAAATATCATTAGATCATTCTTAGAAGGGGATCTATATTGTTTTTTTATGATATTGTGGACGCAGCTCACCTTGTCTGAAGCAAATGTGGCTCTTCTAGATGCAAGGGCAATATGCAGATAATTCCAGAATTTATGGGAATATTCTCACGCTGGCGTTAGAAATAAGCTTGAGCTAATGCTCCTTATCTGTGGTTTAGCTTTTGAAGCCGCTTAAGACATATATAGTAGGTTTACTGCGATATTGTGACTTTCGGTCTTGCTATCCCCAGTTTGGTTTAGCTTAGTAAATCTTAGATAAAGGGTCCTTATTACCGATCGTTATCTCCAGATACACTTCTAGTGTACCTCGTTCATTATATACCCTCAACTTATCACGAATATAATTTCTATGGTGTCAAATTGCTCACCGTTTGGAGCTTTTATTATTTTATGTGTTTAATAAGAGACAGAATAATAAGTCACTTAACCACTATGTTTCATTATTGTAATTTTCATATATTCAGATGTACTGCCCCGGCCCAAATGTAAAGACTAACTTTTAAAATGTCAAATTATATGCATACTACTCTCTATTCCAAATTTCCAACTTTTCAACAACAGCTCTGCTTAATAATCCCTTTACCTAGACCGAACTAGCAATAAAGGTTAATTTTCATATTTGGTCAGTGGCCGTAAACTTAAGTTAAAAACAGGATAGTCGTCTTAAAATTATCTGCATCGTCCATCATCCCCGGCATCGGGGTATTTATATCCCTTGCCCCAGTAGTTCATCATCTTTTTCCTCGCCAGTTTAAATGATTGCATTATAATTATGGGCTATAGGTACCGGTACCATCAAAGGAAATATTGCTGATTTATTCTACCTTCGTTATCTGATTTTAAAGTTTATCAACGATACTTTTAAACTGGTAATTTATTAACAAATGTGTCATACAGCATATCCCTTTTAATTGACAAAATGTTAAAGCTAATATCCTTTGCATTATTCCTGAATACATTTAATACGATCACAACAAAATTATTTTAGTAAATTACATTTATTGTTACGCCAATTCAGAGTTACTGAAATATTTCAACATGACATACAGCATAATAAGGTGAACTAACAAATCCAAAGTTAACAAAATTTTAAACATCAGGAAATAAGTGTGTTTTCAGGAGCCGTTTGAAGATAGTGATGGAAGGTGCCTCTCCAATATTAACAGAAAGCTTATTCCACAGCCTACGACCAATTACGTTGAATGATCTATCGCCAAATCTACGCTTAGTACGAGTAATAACAAGCCGTGTAATATCAGAAGAAGACCGTAGCCTTCGTCGTGTACCATCAGAATTACTATCCAACATATTATACAAATTGAGGCCATCAGTAAGGTATGATGGAGTCTGTCCGTGAAGAGACTTATACACATAAAGAAGGATTTTGTGTCTGATACTTTCCATAACAGGCAACCAATGAAGAGTGATCAAAAGTCGTGACGAACTCTGGTCACGACCTCATGCGAACACCAAACGAGCAGCTTTATTTTGCAAGCGCTGGGGCCTTTTGAGATCTATTTCATTGGCGCCATATAGTAATGAGTTGGCATAGTCAATGCGGGACAAATCCAAACATCGTACAGCATGCTTGCAAGCATCAAAAGTGATAAACCTACGAATACGCCCTAAATTACGAATATGGTAATTTACACTCTTACAGATAGCTCCAATCTGATTGGACATACTCATTCATGGTGGAATCAAATATAACCCCAAGGTTCTTCACACACAGAGATGCAGGAACAGAGGTGCCACCCAGATCTAACCGTATTGGAGGCATATTTTTCAAAACACAGGGCGTGGCAAAGACAAACTTTTCTTGATTCATCTGCAGCATGTTATTTGACATCCAGGTGATTATGTCAGATATACAGCTTGAAAGTTTTTAAAGAGCATGCTCACAATCACCTGAAATCTTTGGATTAAACTCACAGAAAAGCTGAGTATCATCATCAAACGAGTGAAAGTTAAAGGGGCATTTCGTGATCCACAACCTCGTCCCCCCAACTTACCTCAAAAGAGTTGAGATTTTTAAATCATCTGAACCGTTAGCCTTAGTAATCCATGTGTACCAATCTTACGTGCAAATTCGGTCGAATCTGTAAGAAATTCGCAATTTTTTTTTTTCTGTCCGTAAATGGACAGAAATTACAGCACAGTAGCCTATGGGACCGTGGGAAACAAGCATTTGCTCACACAAAACCGCAAGATCGGGATCAACTCAAATTTTGTAAATAAGCTTTTCTCAAGGATATCTAGTGAAACCATGAATAAAGCAGAAGGTGCTGGAATCACGAAATGCACCTTTAACATCATGATTCCTAATCAACTCAATTCAACTCAGTTCAGTTTTTATTCTCACCACATCTTCCGTGAATGTACAACCATATAGAAAATGCAGTATAAGAATAAAATAATCGATATGTAATTGAGTAGATCAAAGTCAGATTGACATATATATAATTTATAATAATGAAGGCAATATACTATCAATTTATTATATTACCTGATATAACATACTGGTAACTGTATTACAGTTGGGGAAAACATTTAAGATCGATTATGAATGGTGATATAACTTACTAGAAAAGTTATTATAAGGGATGGAGATGGGTGTGGGAGAGGCCATTAAGATCACATGATCTTTAAGGTTGACCCCACCCAGTGCAGTAGAACTTTTTATAAGCCAACAGGGACGAGACAGACAGGACGAGAACGGGACGGGAATAATGTCACCGACTGGATTTGAGTATACATTATGAAACCTTGCGGGCCTACAATGGAGTCCTGAGGAACAGAGTAGTTGAAAATATGCTGTTTGGACATTTCATGGTTAACCATCACTCGGGTACTTCTGTCAGTGAGATATGATCTAAACCAGGGTTCCCGCTTAGGTTTTTAACTTGAAGTCCACTGGACCCCAAATTTTCAAAATGTCCAGAAGTATCTGGTCAAGTGGAATATTCTGTGGTTCAAGATCATCCTACCAAATGTTTGTACAAATCAGTGCTGATCAGTTTCGAAGTACTCCATGAATTTACTGTGCCATGTAATTTGGGATGATTGTGTTTTTGTTATGCATTTGTCTCTTTGTTCTGTAAAAGTGCCATATAAATGCAAGGTAATAATAATTATCCACTCATCTTTACTTTCTGATGAAATCTTGCAGATGGAAGATGAAATATCAAGTAAGTCACGATTTTGTTGAGAGACTGGTTTAAATTTCATTTCATCATAATACCATTATATTTCCTATGCTGTCAATCTTAATTGCATAAAATGACCGAAGTACAAAATGTCACAATTCATTACAAAACATATTTGTCAGTTATACTGAAGAAATGCATGTCATCAAACCGGGTTATCACGAAATCAAGGGTGTGACCATGTTTGTGTGTGGGTCCATGGACATGTTGGCAAAGCAATACGTAGACAAAGTGGATAAGAACGTTTAGAATCTCATTTATAGGGATTATCAACATCAACATTAAAGTCAAAGAGAATGACCAATTGGCCAGGAGTAGTACAAATGTCATCAAGAAATTGCTCTAACTCAGTCAAAAGCTGGGAAGTAAGAAGGCCATTGGTAGAAGACGGTGTGGGTCGATACACCGCAACAAGTTGAACAGACTTAGTTTTGTCGATGACACGAATATGTTCAAAAGTAAATGTTCCAAACCATTAGAGATTGCAGTTAAATTAATTTTAAAAAATAAAACACCAATACCACCATAATCATCATTATTACCAAGGGGATAGTTGATGGAATCATAGCCTGGTCGAGTACATTCACCTATGACAACTGGGTCATTCCCGGCAAGCCAAGTTTCATTTATAAACCATAATCCTAACATCATACTCAATAACACGGTCCAACAATGTACGTTTATATTGGACATGGAACGAGCGTGTGACAGGAGATATAGTCCTCCGGACTCAAAGTCCGCTACAACGGTGAAGAATAGGTTTCACACCGGTAAATACAAGTCCCATTCGTTCCTGTACAAAATGGGCGAGATGAAAAACATTTCCTCAATGGAACACTCAGACCTTAAAGCTAACATTCTGCTTGAAGATAAGATCATCATATCTCCTACCCTATCAGTCATGAAATAGGGTAGTTACCCATGCACGGGACCTGGAGGTCAGATGTTCACTGTAAGAATACGGTTACAATTGGTATTTCAGATATGTCAGTATCCAATGCGAAACTTTGTTGATATCCCTACAGATTTTATACTTAAAGGAATTTATTGGTATAAATCTATCGGCACATATATAATGAAATATCCTAAATATGGACGTACCAGATGGTTTGCATGGTCATTGGGTATTCCTGCCGAAGAAAACGTCATTTCACGCTTAACTTTCGAAGGAGTAGACGATTTAAGGAAGCCGCCACGTTTATTATTACGCTATCGTTTGCCAAAGCATGTTTAGTTTCACACCAATTGAAAGATGATCGGTGGTTAGTCAAGTTTGGCCTGTATGAAAGACTATCGCGTTTACTTTTAACATTGGAATTAAAAACACAGCATTAATTTAACGTTTTCCTTAAAATTTATAAATTTATCAAAAAATGGTATACATTTGTGCCTAATTTTCTAAAATGAGCTGGGAGGTCTTGGAGAAATATAGTGGGTTTTAAAATAAAATTAGGAACACTCTACATATACAAAGAAGCGCGTACTCGGTACATTGAAAAGTACGTAAATTGATGAACTGCGCATTAGAGGGTTTCGAACACTGATCTCTATACAATGGGGCTTTGAAACCTGGGGGCTTAGTAATTGAAGCTGATGGCCATATGGTCATCCAAAAAAGAGCCAAGCAGGTGGTTAAGAGGGGTTAAGAGCCGGTCATTTATACAAAATCTTTGTTCCACTGAAATGTGGATAAGCGACATAAACCGGACTACAGAATCAAGCCAATCAGTAAGCTCATTGTAAAAAGGGTGCGTCAAAAAAACTTGGACCTGATTGTGTCCGCATTTTTGGATTTTTAAGAAAAAAAAAAAAAAACCCCCCCCAAAATGACATTATTAACATATTTGGTATCATCGAAAGCTGGGTTTTTATCTTTAATTACTGCAAAGATCATTACATCGGTAGGATAGGACCGAGCTACCAGTTCGTTTGAAGCAAGTAGTCGGTTTTCTGCTCTGTCCAGGGATTCACATGAAATGAACGCGTTCAGCGAATGAAATCATTGTCCAGAAGAACAAATCGGGCTATTTATTCACGTCAGATTCCTTGATTCGAAAGACTGTACTCGCCTAGACTTAACCGCTTGGAATGATCTTTGCAGCAAATTAAAGATAATGAAATAAGCTTTCCACAGATACAACCCACAAATGTTAGATATTGTTTATTTAAAAATTCAAAATGGCGGACACAATCAGTCAAGTTTTTTTTTTGACTCCCCCTGTAATTTGCGCGTATGGGATGGCATGTCTCTAAAACGTGCACCCGGGATACAACTTCTGTTACACAGGTGTCTCAGGAATGGCATTGTGTTCGGTAGACCAAGATGCCCGCCCGTGCTCCATTCATCTAATATACAATTACTGTTGTGTAGCCAATCCATTGTATAGAGATCAGTGGTTACAGTGCGACTGCGATAAAACTAAATATTACGCGACCCCCCTTTCAATGTCCACGTTTTCATGGATTGTTAATGTTTAGGCCAACTAAAACCTTTGTTAATCACAAAATGATATCTAAAACACCCCTCTTACATTTTTTCTCATATCACTGAGGTTTTAAAAAGTGTATTTTTTTTGCATAAAAATTCTAAACGAACTTCGCTCCTATCCTTAGTGTGCTCACGAAGTGCAAAAGGATGAGGCTTGTGGCAAACTTGCACGTGATATATGCGCGTATGGGATTAGTTTCGCTGGCTTCTGTTTCGTATTGCTGCAACGTTGTAAATATACCACAGGGAATAACATGGTAGCTTCCATGATCGTTGTACAGTTGTATTGGTCGGAATAAATCTGGATTTTTTTCGCAAGGAATACTCCAATGGCCATGAAAACCATCTGGTACGTTTATTTAGTTATCTTCATTATATATGTGGCGATAGATTTCTACATAAATGCTTTAAATTTTATAGCAACCAATAATTTACAACCCAAATCTAGCCACTTCTATCAGTTTTTAGGATACACTTAGATACGAGTGTCCCAAAAAAACACAATCATTTACAGCGGCGGCTGGGTTAACCCGTTACCGGGGTGAACTTCGATGCTGCTTTAGACAGCATTCTCGCACAGCTGTTTGACCCCATACAATTGCCTCTTTTATTTTTAGTAACGATTTGAAGACAACTGGATATAAGGTAGGAAGACTTGCCAGAGCTATCATCTTCGGACATCTCTGCAAAAATCAGACAATCCATTGCGGGAATCTTGCCATATAGGCCTACAAAGGTCATGATTTGCATTTTATCGCGCCCTCTATATACCCATTCTCCATAGAATAAACGTGGAAAACTATAAATTTTTAAGAAAAGTCATATTTGCCCGCAATGAAATTTCGTAAAATTTACACAGAATGTAGTTTAGTGGACTAAATATTCCAAATCAGTTGTCAAAAGTGTGTCGCCGGCGATAATTTTTTTTTAATCTGGTTTTGTCATAATAAATGAGACTTTCAAACAGCTGTGTCCTCAAAGATAAAGTGGCATGCTGTTACCCATGATCTCTAGTTTTCGAAAACACATTTCATTTTACCCAGGCTTGTTGGGTGAGTATTTGCAGTATACCTGCCCGTTGGGACACCCATCAAGTACCTGGATCGAGGCTACGAAGATATGTGCAAAAATACGAAAACAACCATGGTGCCATGGTAACCGAGCATCGCCAATTAGCGTAATTTTGAATCCTTAATTCACACCTTGGAAAATCACCTTACACTATTAATGTTTTATATTTTCCTTCGCTTTTCCCTCGATCAAACTACGCTTTTGGTCACATGCACCGATTTGTAGTAACTAATTGGATATACTTCCTTTCATGATCTTCAGTGATAAAATAAGAATAGGTTTTCGTGACGTGATTGTGTTTTTGTTTGATGTTGTTGGAGCTTACGTTTTCTTTCTAGTTACGTTGTTTCGTTTGGCAGTTTATGAAGAATAGACAAAACCTCCCGGTAAATGAGGGTATTTTTCTACAAAATACTTCAAAACTTTTATTATTTTCAGTTGTGTAATGATTTATTCTATTAAAGGGGGTGGCCCGATTTAAGGATATGAAGCATTTCATCTTGATAGATTGCCCTTCAACCAAAACCCATTCTGTTAAAGTTTCCGCCTCGAGCCTCGATATTTCAATCGTTTGCATGTGAGAGGTTAAAAAGTGATTTTAAAGCCCCATAGAGTCTCTGATAATTAATAGGGTTGACCAAAAATGGGGCACATTTTCGGTACAAAACTACAATAATTACAATGAAAAACTCATTTAGAAATCAGGCTTTTCGCATTTGGAACAAGCATGTATCATCGCGCATGTAGTCATAGTAGACGTGAATACGATCTTGTAAAGCCAAAAAACCACCCACCACACACACACCATGAAGAAGGAGTTCCCGCGGTTCGTTTGCAAGGTAGACGAATTCGAAAAAATTGTATACGTTTATGACATAGATAAAGGATGAGAAGAACACCGTTATTAAAAATAATGGTGTTTGATAAGGTCTGGTGAGCATGTTAGACTCGGACTAGCGGCGAGCCTTTAGGCGAGCCGCTAGGCGGAGTCTAACAGGCACGCCAGACCTTATCAAAACGCAATTATTTTTCAAAACGGTGTGTTTGAATTCTTTATCTTACTTATACGTCGAGACAAGAAGCATATAATCTTAGATAGATTATGAGTAAGTTGAGAGGTATATTTCGTTTTTAAATATCTTGAAGCAGCGTTAGGTTTTTTGCTTAATTAAAACACCAATTGTGCTGTTTTGTTCACTTGTGTCAGGAGTCTAACACCAACGCCTTAGCGATAATAGGTTTACTCTATGGAGAGATGTAATCTTATTGTTGAGGAAAAGCCTGACCTGATTTAGAAATGGTCCCATATGTTGAGAAGATTATCTATTGATGGTTAAGCCGTATGAACATGGTATTAGTAGGCAGGTTTGTATATTTTAAGTATGGTACAGTTCAAATAACTTTTTACACGTATATCTGACCCCGATTCTGACAACATGAATTAAAGATCTTGATAACAGGGTTCTCGAGGTGACTACCGATTGTTGACCGCAGGGTGGTGCTAAAGAAGTTTAGCTAAGAAGATATTCTATCTTAAGAATTCTTAAATAGGCTATGTATTGAGGCATCACATATAGTCCATCAATAAAAATCTATGAACAATACTAGGACACCTGTAAATAGCAGTAAAGATCTCCCAAACAAAATATCAAAAAGGTAGAAAAAGGGAAGCTGGAAGACATGGGTTAATTTGCAGTCTTACATGGGCGTATACGCCCATATTTCGACAAAGGTTATTATAGCTGCATAAAATAAATGTTTAGGGAGATTTTCCCTTTCGTTGTATTTGAAATGTTTTGCATGGCTAAGCCTGCAAGATGTGTAGCACTAGCAATTCTATATATAAAGTGGAAAGTGGTGTCCTTATTCAAGTGGCTGGCAAGTTTCCCGCCAAAATTAAGTGTTGATTCTAGATGACTTCGTCAGATTGATAATGGGGACGGGGAGAGCTTTATTGGCAAATTATTATCAGAGAGAGAGAAAAAAAATAAAAAAATTAAAAAAATTAAGGGGGGGGGGGACACCTCCTCATTAGGCGAAGTGATGGGTACATGCCGGGGGGCCACTTGTAGGCAAAGGTGGTATATGATGCGTGAACACATGGACTTCAAAATGCTCACCCTAACACGTATTTTCACCGAATAAAAACAGTCTAAAAGTACCCTAAATCAAGTATGTGGATCTGTTATGTATACCCTCAATAAGTAACGCAGCGGTCATTGAATCGTAAATAGTACCATTAATTATCTTGCTTTGCTTTACTTACCCATAGTTCCGATTACAACAGTTTGGATGATTTTGATCCTTGCGAATTAAGATATAACATGACAATTTCAGGGTTAAGAATGAAAAAATACCCTTTTTTCCATATTTTGCTGTTTTTGACACACTAAAACGATGTACGCGCGTACATAGCTGTTGGAACAAAGACACCCTTTTTAAGCGTTTTCTGGTTCACGCTAATATCCACCTGTGAATAAAAATGGCCCCCCCGTGGGGTTACGGGGGGGTTTCTTATCTTTTCGCGTGTTTTGAGGTTTCTCGGTAATGCCTCGGCCAGTGAAAAAGAGCGTGTCATTCAGATTAAAATGTCCCCCAAAATACGGGTCATTCGGTACACAGCTGAATAAAAATGGGGCCCTCCAGTATGAAACTTTAAAAGGGGCCAATGATGTAAAAAACCTGAAGTTTAAAATAGGAAGTGCCTTTTTCCAGAGTTCTAATTGCCATGCAATTTAAAATTGCTGCATGAAATTATAAAATTGTTTAAAATGTGCGGATACACTGTGAAAAAGATGTCTCTAAATTAAGAAAACAGATTTTCATAAATACGGTAAAATATGTTTTAGAAAACAATAAGTAATAAAAAAAACAACAAACATAAAAAATGTTTAATTTTACGGAAAATATTTCAAAAATTTCGTCAGCAAATTTCCGGAGATTTCTTTGTTTTTCCGTAATTTAAATTACGGAAAATTCGGTTAAAATACACTTTTGTCCGTAATATGAGACAAATTCCTGTAAAATTGACTGTCAAAGTCCGGTAACTGACAGAAATTTCTGTAAATTTACCATAAAAAAATGCTGGAAAGACCTGCCAGAAAATTTCCGGTAAATTACGGAAATATTTTTAAAACGGTAGGCTGCGAAATTTTGAATTTCGGTGTTCAAATTCTTTTTAAAAAGTTGATAATTTTATGCACTACGTTGATGAAAACTGGATACCAGTGAAAGAAGAATTTGAAATTGGTAAGAGCCTGGTAATAGGTAGGGCAGCAGCCATAAATAAGGCGGTCAAGCTTCTAGACGTCTCACAAAGTCACATCTCTAATCGGGATCTATACGCAGCTCTAACATGGGATATGATATTTGATGCACAAGATCTACTACAAAGCATCATTTTGAGAATGCTGACAGATAAAGTCAGCCTACATCTAAATGCCTAAGAGACGGAATAGGAATACATGACCGTCAATGAGGAAGGAGAAATCATCAACATATCTGCACTACATCACGGTATCCCAACTTCAAAAAAGGTTGGACCTCTAAGTACCCCGGGTCCTATTGTTGGACAGCAAGAACCGAATCAAGATCTAAAGGGCCGTGGCCTGATCGCTAATAGCGTACTCCAAGATTTTACGGAAGGGGTAAACATTTTGGTATTTGAAGAAAGCTACATGTTTCTCATTTTACCCTGTGAAAGCTTAGGGCAAAAGTAATTTGGTTTGGAAGTGATGAGCTAAATGTACACCATTTGTCTGATCGATATTAATGTTACACATTCGAGGCTAAGAAATCATGTTGTTTACACTACAGTGAAAATGGGTGAAATATCAGCGCAAAACTCTACAGAGGGTGTTTAAGTGTGAAGACCATTCTATCAAGGATGAAAACGTTAGTACTTAAATCGGTCGTCCCACCTTTAAAAATAATAGTTTTGTTATAATAACCAAATATATAGGCAAATAATGGCATCATGAGGTTTATGCAAATTTAGGCCATGTCTTGCATGTTCCTTTTTTCTCGTTTTTTGATATGTTGTTCGGGAGGGTTCTTTACAACAAGTTACAGCAAGAAAACCTTCTGTAGCAATTGTCAGGTTTCACTAGTCGTAGAGTTGAGTGGACGAATAGTCACTACGATTGCATTATATTAAAGAAAATAAAGGCAGAAAGTGCCTTCTTTTTGCATACCTTCCCCTCATTTTTATTAAATCCAGTAGTCAGGATCATGGGCATTTAGTATTGTTTCAATTGCGTTATCATTTTAACAGGTAAAAGAACTGTTTAAATTGTCTTTCGAAGATTTCTGCCTTGAATCACTCGCAAGCCTGATACGTGACGATATACATGTAATTAGCTAAAAGAAGATTGCGTAATCCGACCATAACAATAAGCTTTTGTATGAGGTCCAGGAAGATTTTAATGAATTTGAATCACTACTGGCTGATCGTTAGCGAGATCTACTTGTATTATCTAACCAGCAGATGGTACGTTGTATATTGAGTCCACTGTTCTTTCATCGTTGTTTATGTAAACAATTGAAGGAGCACAAAATGTTTCGTGTCCCTGTAAAATAGTGAAGAAGAAATTTGCATAACTACCTCACACTTTGGTGAAATCGCTAACCGACGAAAAGCCAACAAGTAGATGGCAATCTGTGTTCACAATAGCTTTATATTGCGTTCTTCAACTATTGTTTGTTCTTTCATCTGTACCACCTGACGCCGAGGTGTTTCTAGAATTTCCTTGTTCAATTGTCCTTTTTGTTTAACTATGAAAATCATCAGACCGTTATTTGTTCTCGGAAGTGGCCAGCGCACCCACTTCGGAAAAACTAACGGTTGTTTGTGTGATGAATATTCATAGGTTTAAATAACGGTCTCTGACCGCGTTCGTAAATATAATGGACAGTTGACAAAAGAAACACAAAGTGATAATGATGAAAAGGAAAAGCAGGCTAGAAGTATATGCATTGCTCTTGGGGGACATATGGATCACATTGTAAAGGTCCCCTTATTGATTAGTTGAGGGTATTAGGCCGGTTGCACACGGGTTAGGTTTAGTGTTGGGTTGGGGTATATAGGACCTAGGGTTAGATTAGGATTTATGGATTAGTTTACATGATAGGGTAGTCGGCTACAACTGGTTTATTGCAGTAGGGTTATTACTGATATGTAAGGCGTTATTTTGGGCCATTTTATCAAAAAAGTAAACCTGTTTGATAAAAATGAAATTAATGGATTGCAAAATTTCTTACATTTCACGATAATCACCCTTCCAACGTTTCCTGCATGATATTTTGAAAACATTATGTTCAAACTCAAAACACCCTCATGTGCATAAATGAACGATAACCTAATTTTGGGATATAAAAAGAAGATTTTTACACCATTTTGCATTCTTTAGTTTTATATTTAAATAGCTTTCATTTTTCGTTTGAAATACTGCATTAAGTATTGCCATTGGACTTCAATTTTACCACAATTATGTTGAAAAACAAATACAAATTTATAGGAATCGACAGGTAATTAACAAGAATTAATGACTGGGTAGGGCACACACGTGACCAAAAATACAAAGAAGTTTTATTACTAGAAAAACAATGGGGGGGGTGGGGGTGGGGGGTGGGGGGGGGGGGGGGGGTCTCAGTAATGTGGGGCTAATATTTATGTCAAAAGCCAGTTTATATGTACCTTCCCTTAACAAAAATTAATGGTTTAGATTCTCCTCCTTCAGAAGTTAGTTGATGTGTAATTACTGTCACACACGTGACCGGCACTCCCCATTTTAGTATTCGAAGGACATAAAATTTCTGCGTCATATTGAACAAGGTAGCAGTGTTAAGGTTATTATCAGTTAAACGATGGAAATGATCAAGTTTACAACAAGGAAAACCACAATTGATTTAATAAAGCTGATTTTAAACTGGATTTCCATGTTGTCTTTGAAAGTTTGGGATGAAGTTGCCAAATTTATCAGACTTGCAAATTTCAACACAGGAAATTTATTTAATACTTGGAGTTGTGAATGCAGTAGCACTGTCTCTTTGCAAGTTATTACGATGACAGGGTAATGAAGGGTGTTGAACTCGTTGAGAATATGAAAAATACAAGATTTTATTAAAACTTAATTTTTGGGCACATTAACAATGGTTATCAATTTTGTGCCTTCTTCGTCCGCAGACGGATTAGGATGCAAGAAAGAAAAAATGTTAATGTAAGTACTGAAGGCTCCCTTAGTTCCTATACTGGCGATCACTCAGTAAAAATAGTTTTCGCACTTAGTAAAAAACATTTAAATAGTTCCACGCAAAGTCCAAAATTGAACACAAACGTCGTAAAATTGCAACGTTGAAGTAAACATTCATATGGTTACGTTTTCAACAAAATTCCACAAAAACTACAAGAAGTGTCTGGCATGTGTAAGATAAAAATTGATGTCTTCTACAATCGTCCTTACGAATAATTTATCTTGTGCTACATCCATACATCAGATCAAACGAACGATGATGGTTACGCCGTCCATCATATAAGCATGAGGGTTGCATTTGGCTGAAAATATCCCTGAACCAAACAATTGTCCTTTACTACGTGTGACAAATACTCGATCCACACTGGTGATATACAATAAGTCTCACTTTAAAACGTATCAGCTACTTTCAAGTTACATGTTTACCCGAGTTTGTTTTGTTTTCAAAACCCTTGATCATGTGATCGTCGAATCACAATCAAGATGGCTTCTTCGAACTTCAAGTTTTCGTGTTTCTTCGTATGTAAGCTTCAAACAATTGCACAAGTATCACAATAATGTAGCAACAAATTTACAGTTTTTATCTGCATAATACAAAGATTGAAAGACGATATATGTGTATGGTATTTCAACACACACAAAAATATTACACACGAGTAAATCGTATGGTGAAAATTCACTCACTTCCGGGTCTTCGTCGAGTCCGACAGGGGCGTTTTCAGATGGCTTCTTCGGTAGACTTCGGCTCCTTCCGTAACACATACAATTCATCTATAAAACAACAATAAAATATTTCTTTGCTGGTTCCAAATGAGTGCCGTGAAAGGAAAAAATAAACTTCCGCGTCGTGACACGAATCTTCTATTGTGCACCAATATCTCGTCACTTCTACTACCACTTACTTTTACTTCAAATCGCCAAAATTACCTCCAATGGCGTCTTCGTTTGAATCCAAGATGGCGTCTCGTCACACTTCGGATATCATCGGGATTTAAACGAACCCGGTTACTTTTAAATGACACAAGTTCACAAAACAAATAAAAGCGAAAATATTATGTGAAATTTACGATGACTGCAATGTTTAATTAGTGCCCTCCGCCACGACGACAGTCACAGTCACAAATACTGAGATATAGTTTTTCTTAAAATTAGCCCTTTTGGCAACGAAGTATCCCAGCACCACACTCCAATATAAACATACATACACACCTACAAACATGAAACACACACTCTTTCTGAAAAGCTAAGGAATAATATTGTGACAAAATATATTTAAAAATTCACTTAGCGGTGTATCAGCTCTTCATCTTCTCTCTGAATGGTTCTTCATCTCTCGTCCCGTGTTGTCGCTGCTGTGTTTTGATCCACCACGTTGTCGTTGTTGATTGTAGTCGCTCTGCTGTATTTCCAAGTTAAAATACCCATGCACCAATTTCACCAACATTAAATCTAACACATCAATACTTCAAAAATTATCACGGACCTCACAGCGTGCAGACAGGACGCGACAACTGTGATGATAAGCCCTACAAATCCCCGTAAGATGTTTACAAGACCGGTAGTATTGTGGCCCGATCTCCCGCGTTCCCCGCTGTTATGATAATCTGCCGAATTCCTCTCTTGCGTCGCTCTCAGCTGCAGTTTCAAAAATACTCATCACCGCTTAAATATGTGTCCCAAACTCCGCGAATTTGAAATAAAATCGAAGCGAAAGCTTGGCTAATTATTATATGTAAGATTGAACTCCATAATATGGCAAATAGTTCCAATAAAGCAAGTGAAGAGCGAGCAGACCTCAAAGAAGCACGTCTTACACAAACCGCTGACGACCAAAAGCACCAACTCTGGTACATAATTGGGTAAGACTGTAAAAAGAAACCAGATACTCAATAATATTTAATGAATCAAATATTTGGACTTGAAGGCAACAATCTTTTTTTCAGGCATTCTTGTTCAACTTGCTTGATTTCCACGTAGTAAAAGTTTCAAAATGTAGGACTGGATAACATAAAGCATTGGAAGTTTTCCATTTTAAATATATCCTGTAATTTCTTACATCTTACGTATTCTACATTATCATTCAACACATGTCCTGTGTAGAATTTGAATGGCGTCCAAGAATACGTTATTTTTTGGGAAGCCCAAAGTCACGCTGCGTAATTTGAGTAATACCCTTCTAGTGCACCAGTGTTATTGTTGTTATCCATTGTGGTTCGTGCATTATATCCCACGAATCAGTCTCCAGTAGGGTTATCTGAAGGCAGAGAGCCCAAATTATATAAACTGCCTCCAAACAAAAGATTCTAGATAACCTGCAACGCGAAACAAAATAATCTTCATAAGATTTTGTGCACTCCGTCTTCCGGTGACTTCAGACAACCCTAGAAACACGAGAATGATTCGTAAAATCCAAAGCTTTGACACAATGGATACTCAATATACAACAGATTTTCCAACCATGTCCATCAAGCATCGTTAAGGTTTAAGTTTGACAAAGTTTTATCATAATGTGTGAAATGGCGTGCTTGGGTGACTTTTCAATTCCCCAGTTTCTCCGGACCTCTATATAATAGTTTTTTTTTCAATTCAGAAGAAAAACTATGGAGTTGAAAAGTGAGTTTTCTGAATCAAATTGAAAAAAAACCGAACTTTTCAAATTGAACTGTACCCCTATCACGTGAACACATATTTTTTTTAAAAATAATTTAACCAAAATCTAGTATATCAACCTGAAAATAGGGTATTCTATATGAAAACTAGATTTTCAAAAACTTTGTTTATTTCTCGATAATTTTTTTCGAAAAGTTTATCAGTCCTTCATGATTAAATGATTGACAGTTTAAACCAGGTTTCCTACAAAAATATTTCAATAAACGAGTTTTCAGTAAACCTCCGAGTCGTTTATTGAATTGAAAAAAACTGATTTTAGTCCACTTTACAAATTATAAAAAGTTTTTCAACTCGGAGATGAAAATGGGGTTTAGGGCTTCTCACTTGAAATCGATATTTTGTGAGTTTATCATTACAAAGTTCGAACGGACTTTTGGTGATTTAGAAATATAAAATAAAACAAACCAAATCCTAAACTAACCAAAGCAATTTTATCGAAAACTTGAACCTTTAAACAATTTTACATTTGAAAACTTAAAGATTATAATTATACTTAGCAAATATCAATTTTAAAAATCTCGCATAACTCAAAAGGCATTGTATAATTTTGTAATTCTCAGTTCAAAAATGATCACTGACAAACTCAGATTATAACTTGAAGAACATTAGGGTTTATTGAATGCCAAACTTTTTTCAGTAAATATTATAAAGCTTTTCTCGATAAACTCAGTTTAACAAAACAAAAAGTTTTTCCCTAAAACTAAATTTTCAGTTGAAAAAAAGCTTTCTGTTCATACTTACTACAATTTCAAGAAAAATAATTAAAATAATTAGACCAAAAAAAATAGTGTAACTAAGTATGAGGATTTAGCCTGCCATACATGGCATAACTCTATCCCTCACTACACTTTAAAAAATTACAGTGCATTACAGGAAAAATAATACTGTAAACTTCCCCCCAAAACTTACAGTATTTGGCTGTAATTGAAATACAAGGAAAAAATGTAATTTTATTTCCAATTTTCCCGGCCTCTAATGACAAAAATCTAAAGGGAGACTTTATAATTCGAATTTCGAAATTTAATTAGTAACAACATCATTATTCACACATGAATTTTTCAATTATACATTAAGTATCAAATAAACAGGGAAAAATACTGTAAATTTTACCGGTAAAATCCTGGCAGCAAATCTGCCAACAAAATCCCGTAAAATATAGCTTTAACATTTTTCATTCAAATTTACTGTATATTTTCAGTTTGAATGTAATACCTATCAACAAACTTGTAAAGTTTGCAGTATATGCACTGTCAACATTGGTTGATAGGCCTACTCAGTTGGGGTGTTCGTTATGCTTTTTTATTCTCCCACATTCACATCTTGTTATAATAGCTCAACAAATATATATGTTTTTTTAATCCAAAACAAAATTTTATTAATTATATTTACAATATACTGTAAATTTTTACGGTAATTTGTTGTTGGCAGAATTGCTGCCAGTATTTTCCTGTACAATTTACAGTAATTTTTTACAGTGTAACTGTTGCCACGTAGAGACCCGCACCCATCGAACAGTGGCGTAGCCGGGGGTCAGGGTACGGGAGAATCTGCCCCCCCCTCGCCCCCCTGAAAAAATATTGGATTTTCCTGCACATGTGTCACTACATATAAAACACCAGGCCTACCTATTATTATACTATCCTAACAAATTTTAATGTAATGCAATTGGCGGATTTAGGGTCGCATAAGGTACCGGACTGCCATGTCGATGCTATAAAATATAGAAATGACATTGTACGCACCCGAGGGGAAGGTACATTATTTGACATTTACTGTTTAAACTTTCATTGACAGGAGTGCGCTAACTGCGAAAACAAAGACGACTTACGGACACAATAGCGTGTAACATGATCCAGCCTTTTAATTGATGCAACGCCATAATAACTTTGTCAATAACCCTATATGGGCTTGATTGGCAGTGCTGTTTTTTATGTGAATTATTCAATTTTAAAAACGGGATGGTTTAATCTTCCTGCCCACCACATCCTTCAACTCAGTTTATTCCATCGATGGCTGCCGAATTCCATGTGGTGGTGGCACATACAAAATGATTTTAAACTAACCAATTTTTATAAGGCATGTGACAGGTGGTGTACATACACCGTAAGGTCTTCATGGGTCAGAGTGTGAACCCACAGATACATGTCATGTAGACCACTGGCACTAGTACTAGGCCTAAAGATCGACCACCTACCTTTAATTGGAGGACTCAACTTCAAATAAAATATGAGCCCATATGTTATTTTTTTTTTAAAAAAAAACTTTGAAAAAAGCTATAAACTGGCAATATTTGTTGCTGCAGGCACCCTGGGGGCCACTATGTAGTCAAAGGTGGATGGGATGCGTGATCAAGAAACGCGTACAAAAAGGGTGTCTTTTTCCAACAGCAGTACGCGCGTACATCGTTTCGGGTGTCATAAACACAAAATAGGAAAAAAGGGTAATGTTTTTTTTCTAACCCGGAAATTGGTCATGTTATATCTCATTAAGCAGGCATCAAAATCATCAAACTTATTGTACTCGGACTTGGATATAAGCAAAGCAAATAATAAGGGGTCTTATTTTCCGAATTCCAATGCACTGGTACTTTTTGAGGGTATCATACACCGATAAAATACTTGTTTTAGCTTGTGTGGCTAGTCGTGAAAATACGTGTTTTTAGGGTGCAATTTTGAAGTCCATGGTCACGCACATATCCACCTTTTCCTCCAAGTGCCCCCCCCCCCCCAGTCGGCAGTCCCCCTCTTGGACTATTCGCTCCGTAAGAATACTGCTTGTAAGCTCGAATACACCATGGCTTTTAAAATGGGGAGTTATACGGGAGGGACGCTACCCATCACAAACATAACCCTACAACTGTAGAATTTGATCGATATGCGGGTGATTTGAGTAAGAGGCCAATTGATGACCTTGGTTTAATTCGTAATGAGTCTCATGTGCACAGTCAGTGTGCAATTTTTCGGGTCAGAAAATGGATACTTTCACAAAAATAACTGTACCTTTGAAATGGCTTTGATCGATTTTAAAAAACTTAAAATTATTGTGAAAGCTGATTTAACAGACTATCTAACACTGAATTTCATTTGGTAAATTCCGTTAATGTTCTTCATAAAAAATGACTCATTTTGTTTGTACTTTTTTTACTCACCCTTATGCTTTATCGGCGTTTTATGTTGGTTTGGTTATGAAATTAGGTTAGGTTTGGTTATTAGGATCCGGTGAGTACAAACTTTATAGGGATTAGACCTATGTGAGTTTCTACTTGACAAATAGGGGGTTATTGATGTTATTTTTTTCTGATGGGGGGGGGGGTCATGTTAAATGTTATTATTCAGTAACCAAGCACCTATCTGGGATTTCATTAAAATAAATCTCAGCAGTAAATCATATGATTGTGTGGGATGGTGGTAAATTCTGAGTCGTAGGGGGTTAAAAGCCATTCTGTAACTTTACATTGATTGGGGTTATGCACTTTTCAAACACATTTCTTCTCCGTCCCCTCCCTTGAAAATAATGGACGGGCCTTAAAATTAATAAATAAAGGGTGATGCAGTATCCTTTATTGGCGAATAATGTGTCCGAGGTTTGGAACAAATAAAATAATGGACGAGGCGAGCCGGGCCATTATTTTATTTTTTTTTTTTTTTTCCGTCGAGGATACATTATGAGCCATAAATAATACTGCAACCCCTTTATTTCTATTCTATTAATTACCGAAAACCAGGTGATATAATGAGAAATGCCTCAGGCCAGGACCCATTTTGCAGATAATGGGCAGTAAACTGACTCAATCAGAATGCTGCATTTTCAATAATGGGCAAGCAGAGGTAAAATAGAAATTGTTAGTTTCAGCTAATCTTGGGCCTGTCGTACGAGCTTGAGTCAACTGAACACTTATTCGTGTCATCCTGTGTCCGTACAGCCAATTGACAAAAAAACTTAGTTCATGCACAACCGCACGCGCTGCAATAATAACGAGGCGGGCAATAACTAAGTTGCTTAACAAATCGTGTATTGTAGTGGATACAAGCAAGGGATTTTGTGTATAAATAGAGAAAGAGATATATTAATTTACATTATAAGCCACTTCCAATTTTTACCCCTGACGGGTTTGCCAGACATTTTTCAAAATAGACGGCCAAAAGTGCTTTTTTATTGTTTTCCCATGCTCTCTTTAAAATGCTTGTGACATGATGGCTAAAAATGTTATTTTAATGGCCTGAAAATATTAACAGCATTTTAAATTGACAACAGGTTTTATGGAGATAAAGGGATAATTTAAATCAAACATTCATCTTTCAAAATGGCCGCCAAAGCATTTTATTTGGTTATTTAAAGATATACAAATACACACAGACATGTAAAAACTAACTACTTTCACGTACTATGTTTAATTGTATTGTTCCGAATATTCCGACTTTTCCCAACAAGACGAGAGGGACGAAAAACGCTAATATGGTGCTTTGGGTCGTTGTTTGAAACCGGACAGAGTGGCGAATAGATTCTATCCGAGAGACGGACTGCATAGGTACAGGACTGGGCGGATCGAGGACGATATGCGGGGCATCGGTTAAGGCCGAGGCATCATTGTAACTGTAACAGCTGAGAGCCGGGGACGCCGGAGGCAGATGGGGTGGGAGGGTCCGCAGGGGAGGAAGAAGTATATTTAGACATAGATAACGCGAGAAAGTGTAATTGTGCGTGCTGATAATGTGTATCGAGGAAATGCCATAGTCAAAGTAGAAGAGGGAAGGGTCGAGTGGGGACGTTGGGGGGTTGCTTACCCGTCAGCCGGTGATCGATGCTGAGAGTGGTTCCATTAATATTCTGCGTCAATTTTCGTGTGGCGATCCGGACAACAGGGTGGAAGAGCGGGACACGGAGGGGCGGGAGTGAAGAGCGTAGGAAGTAGCGTAGAGATCTGCCGACAGTAGCAAGCGGATCAGGGGTTGCTAGTCGGTGGGGAGATGTGGAGACCTCAAGGCCTCTTATGTCAGTGTAATGGGCGCGGGTATTGTTTTGGCTTGGTTGATGATGTTAAGGTTTGTAGTCTTTAATGCTACATAGGCTACGCGGAGGAACAGAGAGGGAAAGGAGGAGTAGGGAGTGGGAGGGGTCAAAAGGGAGGAGAGTGACCGAGGAAAAGTGGCGGATGAATGAATGGTGTTGGTTTGGTGGGTGGGACGAGAGGTTTTTGCATGACGTGAGAGAGTGGAAGCGAAGTAGAGGAGAGATAGATGGGGATAAGCTGGCGGGGAGGTGTGGGAAAGGAGTGATATAAAAGGGAAAGGAAGATGGGGGGAGAGGGGGAAGTTGGGATTAGCGGGGGCTGGTGCAAGGAAGGTGATGAACGGTCGTGCAGGGGGAGGAGGTATGGAGCGAGAATTGGAAAAGGAGGGTAGTGATACGTACAGAGGTGCTGAATCCGAACTGGAAAAAAGGTTGGTGGTCGGGAGGAGTGGGAGGTGCGGTTTGTATACAGAGGGGGGAATGGGGGAAAAGAAAAAGAAGGACGATACGCCGTCGAAAAGGAAGAGGAAAAGATGGAACTTGAGAAATGATGAATAGATAGTGAGGGTGTGGTATGGATTAAGTGAGGGCGGTGAAAGCCTTAGGTTAGATGTAGGGAAGTTGAAGATAATACGGTGGTGGCGATTGAGGTGTGGTGTGGTGAACGAGAAAAGGTGGGTATCAAAACAAAACAGATGACGAATGCAGAACAATATGATCTTAATACGTGGGCGAGAAGGTTGGGTCGTATGTAACCTACTCGACTCGGTCCTTTGGAGACACATTGCACCGTTCGGGAGAAGAGTGGAAGGAGGAGGGTCGGTGAGTTAGAGGGGTAGCTGGTAGGAGCGTATATATCAGATAAGGTCGGGGGGAATGTGCGGAGAGGGGAGATGGCGTGCACAGAGGGTGAGGGGGGAGGGAAGGTAGGGTGTTAGGCCGAACACAGTAAAAAGGTTGAGCGTCCTACTTTTCATTTCACTATAAACTTTGGGATTTCTTGTCATACTTTCTATGTACAGAATATATTGAAGTGATTTTGCATTCTCTTTCAAAAGATGAAAGACTAATTATCCTGTATGAAGTTTGGTTAAGCTATCTTAACTTATGAAGTTTGGTTAATTTTCAACTCAGCCAAAGAGAGTGTGCAGGCGGTAGCGGGCTCGCCCTGTACAAACTATGTGAAGTTTGTGCAATCTCCGTTTACAAAAAATGTTCACACTTTTGTCAAAAATGGGGGATTTTAATTATTTTGGTATCATCTTTCTAATACACTTATTTATAAACAATATTATATCAATGCCGCTCATAAAGAGGAATTGACTTTGACCAGTGAGACTAAAATTTCACCATGGTAACGTAAATACAAAGGTAAACAAAAAGCATCACACATTCTCCAAATTGTCTGAGCATATAACCTGGGAACTTGGGAAGTATTTTAGTTTAAAGGAAATAGTCAAGATTTTTGTCAAGCTCATTTTTGACTACATTCATAAATATTTGTACATACATCACGAATTCCGAAAAATAATACACTTTGATGGAACATTACACAAATAGAGGCTTTTAATTTTTTGCTTTTTTGACATACGAGAAAACGGGCTCGGATTTTTCGCCAAGGCTTCATTGATCCCAAAAGCCGGCCCAATTTTGCTCTCACTCGTGAACGCAAATTGATTACGCAAAACATCGTGTTGACTCGAATTGTTATTGCTGAACCTGTAATGTTGATGGATTAAATGTAAAGTATATAAAATTAGAAAAATAATTTACAAAAATGACAATTTTGTTTCATGTCGTTGTGTTTTAATTATTATTGAAGTGCAACATTGCGAAATGAGGGTCACAACGACGTAATTATGGATGGTCATCACATTGACGTCACATTTAGCCTCGATGTGGATTTTGTCGGAATCGTTTTCGATTAAGCTATTTGGGCGGAAATTAGAAGGGCAAGTACTCAACCATTGGACAATTTTCCAACTATTTTGATTTATATGTAATCTCCGCTACTTAAGCTTCATCCATACCAAATGTTCAAAAAATTCAGAATCATGACAATTTCCTTTATTAGGTCAAGGTATATTTCTGGAAGGAATTTGAAGAGAATTCAAATATCGCCAATGTTGTATTTGAGATATGGGGTAAAATGTGTTGGCTGAAATTAATCATTTTGTTGACAAATGTGGATCACCCTCTCATCAAAAGGTTACAAACAATCTGGTGAATTACATTTTTACATCATTTATAGTTTTACAACTGTTCCTAGTCCAAATAAAATGTCTGTAATTGAAGTTCAATTAACACATTTCATTCTTGGATTTAAGAAGAGTGGTGAATTTGATATGATTTTTTTTTCACCTTGATATCTTCACGTCACCCTGTTACAATAAAATGCTAATGTATGTATGAGCTTCTTATGGCCTCAAACAACGCCTTTTTCTGTTTTTAACTGTATACTTTTGGCTAATAAGATGATTACTTTTGAGTTGGCACAATAGGGAACTTGAAGTAGAGTGTCACCAAATTAATAATATGTGATGCAAAGTCGCGAGTTTAAAAATTGCATGGCCTGTCTTTCTTCTTACAATATCATATACAAACATCATTTGTCGAAAATATCAAACAAGTTTTTCTAGCTTCTTTGTGTAATTGGTGATAGCTTGTTTAACGAATGAAAATGGCTACCCCATTAACCCATGTTTTATTGTTATACCATGTTTCACTTTAACATGAATTTCCACTTTCTCTTAATTCACGGGTGTTTGCCTCGGGGAATGTCTTGGTCATAGGCCCCTATCTGCTTTTCGATGAATGTATTACATAATAAAAATATGGATAAGCAAATTTTGTTATTATGTTCATCATGATCTATGAGGTCTCCATATTGAAGATGGAGCTCTTAAAGACTCTTGGATATTGGTTACAGGATATAGTGGCTGGGTGCAAGCATTGATAGCTGTACAGGCCCACAGGTCTATGGGATCAGCACTCTGGCCTCTGTTAGATACATTTTGAGCGGATGTTTTTTTTAGCATAAGGGAATGTATATTTCTTGTTGTACACATTTGCTACCCAATTGTGAAATAGATATGGAACCTAGAAGAATTTCCATGAGGCACAATCTGAGACTCCTGGAACAACTCCTCTAGTTCTTGATGGATTAGTCATCGTCTACACGCTCAGGTCTGTTTGCTGCAATAACATTTAAATCCATCATTTCGTAGGTCTCATGTGTGGATTTGGTATGGGAATTAGGTATACAGTGTGAGTCAATGATTGTTTTCCCCGATTAATCAAAAAATATTCAATATTTGTGAATCTTTTAGAATATTATTATATATCTTTAATATTAAACAATCATTACTTCTTAATCACCTTGTCAAAAATCCCGAGATTCATGGGGCAATTTTTTTTCAAGTTATGACCTCATTTTTAGAGGGCTCCCCGAAATGCCGATTGTAACAAATTTAGTACAGTATACCATAGAAGATGAGTAAACAGGTTAACAGTGTAATTCACAACCCAGGATCCATAAAACGAGATAGCCAAAGAACTTTCTTGTTTGTAGCATTTATTCACACACAGTGCAGCACCAATTATTAATATTTATCATGGCAAAGAAATTGTTCCAAAAAAGTCCTGACCTTTGACCTTTAGCCAACTCAGGTGTATCACTTAAATTGAAACCTGGTGTTTTTTCAATATTTTTTTTTGTTTTGTCTTAGTTAATAGATAAACGAGTTCATTACAAACCTTGAAGAAATCTAAATAGTCAAATATAATTTGAACTTGTTGCATTAATCCCAACTGATAACTAGTGTGTGATACTCATTGGGGCATTTATTACCATTTATCCACCAGAGTTTAAAGCCCCTTAGGTCTCCCACTTAAAATTTGTGCCCTCAATTTACTACCAAATCAATAGAACTTGTACAAAGGAAAATCTGAGGACCTTTATTTAAAAGTGCTGATATTGATTGCCTGAACCAAATAAAAATGTCAGACATTCCTGTGAAAGCTATTTAAATATACCTTGTTGAAGTAGTTACAATTTTAAGAGCTACCCTTGCACGTTTTGACAAGAAAAAATCAGGATATTTGGGGAACAAACATTTTGACTCACACTGTAACCCGTAAATCACTTAAATAATCCCCAAAGCCATTTTTTTGGCCACTTTTCAAAAATCACGAGGCCGATCCCTGCCTTTTTGTTACGGGGAAAGTGCATCTAACTTCGTTTGATCAACAACAACAATTACTTTGTGATCTGAGCAAATGCCTATTAGAGGATACCGTCTCCCTCTTCCCATGCTCTCACGAAGAGGCTGATAGCCGCATGATGTTGCATTGTAGCCCATGCAGCGCATCATAACGCATCATAGCAAAATACTCGTCCAGACTGTAGACACTGATGTTGTTGTCTTAGCTTAAACAATTTCTATAAAGATCCAGAACTGAACTGTGTCTAGCATTTGGAACTGGAAATTTTTTCGATACTTGGCAGCTCATACAATAGCACGCGGCTTTGGACCCAATAAAGCACGACAACTCCTTATTTGTTCCACGCACAAATTGCCAGGGAATAAAGTAGGCTATGTTTTATTCATTAATGGGTTGGGCGCTAAATCCCGATGGTACAAAATTATCCTGACTAGTATAAAGTGATATTAATGTTTACCACAATATTGTAGGTGTTGATGAACGTCAACTACATTCCGGCAAGTAGTCGAGATGCTTACTTGTTTAGCCAGCAGGACATTGAGATTTTCCTTATTTGTAACAATTCAGTGATTCAGTAATATTACCAACGCAATATCCATTGATAGCTCACAAGGGAAATTTCTTGTTTTGGGGTAACTTAGTTGAGATTCATCACTTTATGAGCTTTGTGCGACTGTAATGTATGATTGTTTAGTTTCATCCAATTTGAAAATTATGATTGCCAAAGGGCACAGTCTTATTCAAAATTAAGTAACACGCTTTTATATCACTGAAATACATTGTAACCTAATTAATTATTAGGACGATCAAGTAGCAGATATCTAGCAGGGGGTTTTTTGTGTTTAAAAAGTAGAGATAGTGTAAGGTGGGTGTTTTTATATTAGCAATATGTCTAAAATGGTTATTTTGGCGGCCATCTTGAAAAATGGGCCGACCAGGGACACATAGTGCAAATGGCTTGTGATGGATAAACATTGTAAAAATGCATTTAGCATATTTTTATGCCTAGTATAGAACAAAAGTAAAAGGCAGGGTTGAAATATTAGCAAAATATGGTCATTTTGGCGGCCATCTTGTGGAAAATGGCCGACAGGGCCACATATTGCAAATGGTCTGTGATTGGACAAACATGGTAACATGCATTTAGCATATTTATAGTGCATAAGTATAGACATAATGTAGGAAGCAGGGGTTGAAATATTAGCAAAATATACCTAAAATGGTCATTTGGCGGCTATCTTGGACAATGGCCGCATGGGGATTGCACATTGCGATGGCTCATGATTTTGATTCTGTTTGTAATACTTTTCTCTACATCTGCTGCCAAACTGTCATGCTTTTATCACAAAATGCACGATAGATTAGCTATGCCGCCTCGCTATAAGAATTCCTCTGTGCCCCCAATAAAACTACTGGGCTAACCCATCGTTTTGGCAAGTAGTAACCCTGACCCAGTAATGCAGGGTAATGACGTAGTCCGGCATTTTTCGGCATGAATACTTGCCGAAATACCGGGGCGTTTCGGCAGACACCCGGACCGGAACGAACAAAGGGTATCTACCGAACACCAAGGAGTTCGGCATAGCCCGGTAATTTCGGAGCGCAGGCATGGCGCAAAACAGTTTTGATATGTGTACCACGTCGGAACAATCCTGATCCAGCCAGAAAAATGTTTTCGTCAGTCCTTCACGAATTTCTTCTAGGTCTTTCTATCCGAGTACCTGCTCCTATGCCGATTTCGCATCGGTCCGTTAATTCTAAGGAATTCCGCACATTTGCCAATGTTGCAAAATAGGTACTCTCAGCATGATGCAGGAGTGCACTATCATATGGACAATCAAATTGCAAAACATATAGCTTATTAAATTTAAACAAAGCTGGGAATAACATATCGAACCGGTAGTATTAAGGCCATTATGATTAGAATCAAACATGGACCGTTGTGAAAGTAATCATACTGTACGGCCCAGTGGGTATCATGAGCCGGGCTCCATAGACGACAAACGAAAAAACGTGAACAATGTGCGTGAAGAGTGAACTGAATCGATTGCCCTATTGTTCACCAGGTTCCGGACTGTGAGCCCGGAGACTATATCTCCTGCCACACCTGATCTAATATGGACTGGAGCCAGCTTTTTATGATTTAGTCCACACGATTAGAGAACATAAGATTTCCTGTTACTACTTTAATAGCTTTGTATTTACGAAACTGCATGAGGTGTCCTCAGTAGGACTCGCAAATTGTGTTCAACTGTGTAAACGTAAATAGGACTAATCGTGTCCTTCAAATGAACAATGGGGTTACAATGAAAGACAAGCTGGTGGCGGCAAGTGTAGAAGTAGAACAGTGATTCGATAAAGTTTCGAGTTGTGGAAATACAGTTGGCACAATAGTATCTCGGCATGGTCAGTATGTGCTTAAAAGTCCGAAATTTTCGAAAAAAAACATTTTGTTCCTAGGTCTTGCTATTTCATTTAACACATCGCTTGTAAAACACGTGCAAAAAAAGGCCTGAGTTTAAAACACCGAAAGACGCAAAACCCCAAACTAAAGTTGAGCTGATCAAAAAAACATGCTGAGAACTTTGTGTAATGTATTATGAGGACAGAGGATTATGAGGACATTGAAAAACTTTAATATGGACACCAAATCGCATCATTTTGAAGTCCATTTTGCGCGCAAAATTTCAAAACTCTTAGGCAAAACTCGTGCCTTGTGATCTTCCAGTTTACTTCCATACATTGGGTTTGACGAAATTAGCGCAAATATCGAGGTTTTGAATGAGGGCAAACGGACAGGCATCAGTGCTTGGTCTGTATGCCTCATTAACAAGTGCTTGCGACCTGCCTTGACAAAATAACGCGTTGGCGATGAACTAGAAAATAATCAGTAGATGGCCTATTAGATAACTCAATTGGTTATGATCTCGATCAGTGATTTGGGGCACGAATCTCAAAACGCACAGCGATCGTTCTACTAGGGAGGCCAGTCATTTTTAAACGTGGGAGGAAGAGGATTTGTGGAGCGAATGCGAAAAATATTTTAATCGACAGGGAGAACGTTACAATTTCCAACAAGGAGAATGGGAACATTGACTTTTAAATTGAAGACATTTAATAAAGCAGGGCAATGCAAAATCCGAAAAAAATGATGAAACCCATACCCCTTGGCGTAAATAATGACCCGAACTCCTTAAGTTAAATTAGAGAAATAACAAAATGTTTGAACGACACGACGAGCACCCAAGGTTTTCGAAACATTTTTTGCATCTTACATTGCCAACCAATGTAATTAATCACACCTGAAGTGAAATAAGATAAAAACAGTGTCTGATTCCCCCTTTTTCTTGATACATCAAAGGATATCATCAACAGATCTTTTCAGAATCCTGGGTCTAAACAAGATTTATGACCGGAATCACCTTGAAGCGGGGAATCTTCACTTGGTGGGAACATCATCTTGTCATCAAAAAAGACTGCGAATTTCTAGAAAAACACTCATGATCACAGTCAGAGTGAAAACAAGGGCTCCTGATTAACGTGGTGCTATGTGCCTTGGGCTTCGCGTTATGGCTGAGACCACCCAAGCAGTTTGGTCAGTTGTGAGTTGTTGAGAGACCAAAGTCGCCGGGAACCAGCGTTAGGGTCATGATAGGAGTTGGAGTATTTCTAGTGAGTACAATTATCTCATAGAATTGAATGAGACACATGTTATAATATAAAGTTTTTCTCAACGATTCTGATGAAGTTATTTAAAAAGGTTTCAAAATCAGATTGAAACATGGGTCTATAATAAGGCGTTCGAAAAATCAGAGTCGACATGGGCAAACACGTTCGTTCTCCTCGTTATTGGTTACGTGTTACCATTCTGGGCACGCCAGTGCCCTTGGACGTCAAATCGATTACAAATGATAGTGCTGGTCATCTTAACGTTACGTGGAATATTCATCTGTAGTCAAAGTAGATAATCCAGAAAATATTAGTATAGAAAACAACTGTCAGGTTGTCTGTCAAAATTTTAGGGTTTACAAGCGGGTAGCTAACAGAACTTATCTAATCGTTAAGTTACACGAACCAACACAAATTTGCTAAAGTTTTTCGTGATTGCTGATAGTCAAGACCCGTGTGGCTGTTCAATTCCCCGGAACTCATTTTAACATTTACATTACTGACACTTTTGACTTGGAATTAAGAGAGCAAACCTTGCAAGTTCAATGTCCGTCAATCATTAAATATTGGCTCATTCTCAAAGTGGTCGCTGCTGACACTTCCTCGTGCAATATTAGCGGTACTCAAATGTACCATCCCGTAAAAGGAACCCTACAAAATTAATTGTTCTAAAATGTAGAGGCAATCTTGGTTTCAGAGAGTTGAGGTGTGTGTGCGATAATTGCAAAGAATTTTCATATCTTATTATATATGGGCTTCTCACAAAGTGTTAAACGTTGGGAATATTTGGCTCGACAATATCCAAATATCGCACCGAGCAGTCGAAAAAAATGAGGGGAAAGTGGTAGAGTTAAATTTAAGGTTACAGGTATCTGAAAACTGTCCACAAGGCAGTCTTTTTAAACCGTTAATACGCTTGAAATCCATCTTTCTCAATGGCCACAGGAGTGGTCATCCGACTAGCGGATATGTCAATCGCAAACTAACCTGGAATATCTGGATCTATTAGGCAATATCCCTCTCGTATATACAATACTGTATATTAATCAAAAACTTTTTTTTTTTGGGAGATTAATCAAATTAAAATTTAACTCATTAATAACATTTCATATTTAGTAATAATGTATTTCACGGGTCTGAAATGAATAACTGACAATTTATTTGACAATACTGATTCTATACATACCGTTGATGATTTTGATGGACTAATAAGGTTACAAAAGTAATTTTGCTGAGCTATAACAAAAATTTCTTCTACCGCTACATGTTCATCTGTTGGATAATAAACCTGTTGGGGAACTGTTTTTTCTTGACAACAACGGTCTGGTAGAGTTAAAATCGGGGTTTTTAATTAAAACAGTGATCACACTTAAGAGGATCAATCTATATAAGAACGAAATCGCTGAACTACATGATGATGTATTTTTATTGTCTAATCTTTTAACTCGATAGTGTCAATGAATCGTTTGCATGAATTGCCGCAAGGTATCTTTAATACAGCAGACAACTTGGAATTCAATGTGACTTGATAACAATCTCCTCTATGGTCTACTCAAGTGTATTGATCGTTAAATTAAGTTAAATAAACTTTATTTACATCGAAATTTCATATCAAATTTACGAAGTGATAGTGATATATTTGCCACACTTAAATTACTGCGAATTCTAGCCATTTGAGTAACAACCTCTTGTCTTCTTTGCCTTCTGACTATTTACTTCCACATTAATCTGAAGGAAACTCTTTTTTGCAAAGATAACATTACTTGACTGCCACAGAGTTTTTAATTCCGTTACAATTCGGGATTCTAATCAAGAAACTTTTGGCTGGTCTGTCAAATGGAAGGTTTTTTGGGATCAACTATGGACATTGCGCAGATTACAACTCCAACACAACAGTTATTAGAAAAAATTAGGCAAGGCCGTTTTTGATTATCGTATGTTGAGCTATCTAACGTTGGTTACAATCTGCTCGATATCTTGCCAGCTGGTATTTTCGATGGGTGTAGAGATCTATCGCAACTCTACCTGCAAGGCAACGCTTAACTTTTAACAGTAGGGGTGTTCAAAATCACTTGGTGACTTAGAACGCTTAGACCTTAGTGATAACTTTCTAAGGAGTATCCCACCATGTATTTTGATTTTATAAACAAATTAATTATTCCGTAATCTACAAAGGAATAACTTAAACCAGCTACAGTATGATATGCTTAATGCGATGCAGACGCTGACCTTCGGTATTTGGAAATAATTCATGTTGGTGTTTTTTTTTGTCCTAAAAAAAAAAAAAATAAACGTACAGGTACTAATAAACATGTCATTATTAATAGCACATACGGAGTTTTTCATTAGAGCACAACAATTGTCCAGTTTATTCAATGGAGTATTCTGGGAATGTACATTATTATCGAAATATAGTCTTATGACAACAACCTAGTTGTTGTTGGAAAGTTGGGTGTTTGCATGTAAGTCAATTGAAACGGGATTGATCTAAAGTAACAAGAATTAACATCACTCCAAACGAAATATTTGAGGACCAAAAGATTTAATTTTTTATCTCTTAGAAATAATATGCTGTTATATTTTACCAAACGGCCACATTTAAATTTATCGTCCGAAGTTGAAAAAGACTCTCCTAAATAGCACGAATTGGTAAATTTTACAAAAAGAATACTTGTGGTAATTTAATTATAGTAATCTAATAAAGCTAGATATTGCATGACAATAAACTTGTTAAATTGAAAGCTATCTATTTGACCTCACGCTAAATTTACACACTTGATCTAAGCAGTAACAACTTGGAAGATTTCCCAAATTCCAAAACTACAAAATTTAGTTGTACTTGACCTGTGTAAAAATAACATAACCAAACGAAAAACAGCCTTTAAAGGCTTTGAGAGTTAGGCATTTTTGTCTTTGTGTCATAATCATTTGCCACCTTGTCTTCAGATATGTTTGTATATTAAAGAAACTTGATAACCTCGAGTTAAGTCTCAACAACAATATCCAAGAAAATTAGAAACGATTCATTGTTAATCAAATCAGTCTCAGGCAACTTGTTATTGTCAAATTGGAAATATCCACTATTGAAAGTAAGTAAGAGCGTTTGTGGATTGGATCTTTTCAGTTCTTGACATGAAAGAAAATAGAATAGTAGCTCTTGGTCCCGGGAAATATTCAAGAATTAAAATTAACATCGAACTTTCGGAACTTACCAACAATATCTTATTAGACTGATGTTTCATCTCTCAAAATATGTGCGAACTTGGAGCAATAGATTATAAGAGGAACCGGACCCCTAGCTTGTTCTAAGGCGTCTTTTGCAGGGGTTCCTGAAAAACAACAATAATAGTGAGGATATTTCGACTTGCTGTTTGGATCCACTGCAAGTTGTTTATCGCAAACTTTCTAATCAGTTTACTTGACTTGTCAGAGAATGTTGGCAAATCCTTTTGTTTTTTTTTTTTTTTTTCCGATATGCATGAGGGTTGTAGGATCTTTGCGGTATTTTAATTTCTCTATATTTGTGATCGAGGTATGGAAAGGTATGAAGAACAAACGGTCAAGAATTTTGATTTTTAAATCTGTGTCTTTATAGATTTTTATAATGGGTATAATATGGCTGATATGGCGGGTAGCAGACACTTATATATGGTGATTATTCCTTCTTTTCTGATAAATGGAGAAAACTGTACAACATGCAAATTAGTGGTATATTATCAATTTTATCCAGTGAAGCGTCCGTATTTTATACTTTCATACAATTGCAGATTTATTAATATTCGATTTCCATTCGTCAATTTCAGTTTTTCTTCAAAGTCGGGCAAACTATTGTATCGTTGATTTGGCTTGTTGCAATACTTTGAGCGTTTTGTGACGTACTGTGGTACATACGTCAAAGCTACGATATTCAGAAGTATGCATTGGAATAGCAATCGTAAGGCGTCTATGGCAGAACAGTTTAGGTTGGCGAAGATCAAATAAAACGAATTACGATTTTAGCCCACGAAAAGAAATCAAAAAAAATTATATTACAATCCTAGCTCGATCGTGCGTTTCTTTCAGCTATTAATCGAATCAATCGAAGGAAGCTGGCTTTTAACGCTAACAACACAAGAAGTTTTTCGAAGCGTAATTTACACATACACCAGAAGCACGGGGGGACTCAGATAGCAGCATACTTTTCCATAGTTATCTTTTATCGCTTAAATGTGATTTGTTTTATTGGAGTTGCAGTTATGTACGCGTTGATTTTCTCTCAGGCGACGAAGTCATCTCAGAATTCTTTCTGGTGTCAAACCAGGAGAAGGAAATTTAAAAAACAAAAAAAAGATGGCTAAGAAAATGTCTGCAATTGTGGATACAGATTTTTGTTGTTGGGTACCTTCTGGGTAATAGTCAGCATCCTTGTTTGTACACTGTGGGGCACAACGTCTCTCTGAGGTCTATGCTTGGACAGTGGGTAAGTTTGCATATCAATTCGTGTGTTTGAAATCCATTCTCTACACCTTGGAAACATTTGCTGTAGCGAAGGGGTAAAAAGTGCAAGCATCCTGAATCACATTGTTCGTATTTAAATTGAAAGTTCTAACTTTGTGCATGTATATCGGCGCAATGAACATGCAATCGTTATTACTGTTAACTAGTGATTGTATCTTTATATAATATATATCTATTATTCAAAGGTGCAGCGCCCCTCGTTGTGCCATGTTCTTATTTTGGGTGGGAGTGGATATGAGCAGAAAGGCCATCTATTTGTACTCTTTTTCCAGGCATTTTGCAAGGCATTGTGTTTAATAGGATTGAAAATGAGCTCATGATACTGATTTGAAGTTGGCATTGCGGTTTTTTTTAAATTGGTTTTAGGATTAAAAAGTTAGGATGAGGCGGTTTTCGCGATTTTCGCTAACACTCTTTTCATCGCTTTTTTAAGTTTGCAGCTAGGAAATGATTGTCACAAAACTTGACACTGCTCACAGAATTTGAGCGTTCTATTCTTGTAGTTGCCTGTAAGCACTCATTTGAATGTTCCTCATATGCCCTATGCCTTTTTTTGTGTACACTTCATGTGAGCATTCAAAGAAGGGTTGTTGAAATGAGCAGTGCAGACAAACTACATTAAATAAAGGACTCAAATTCTTATTAAAGCGGGTTCAAATTGTGCTCATCTCATGCTTAAAAACAACAAAATGGCCAATTAGCAACAATTTGAATTTTGGACCCTTAAAACTACCACAGTTGCCGTGACTAGTCTAGTCTTATTTCTTAAAAAATGCGGTCGTTATGAATTTGGACTTGCCAGACTACCCAGAATCCCTCACGAGTTTTGAACATCGCATGCAAAATTTTTTTTTCAAACTTTTTAGAGGGTGGCCTCGAAAGATTATGTCCCCATTTGATGTAGAAATATGTTCTATAGAGATGAGTTTTGGTTTAAGGTGGACACCCTAGGTTTTAATGACATTTAGATTTTGCTTGAATCATTTTAGTCACGCTTTCAATGCTTAAGGAATTAGCAGCGATTTGCTAATCCGAAACATCGAAAAATCATAAAAAATGCATATATTTAAATTTTTTGTTAATGGCATGATATGCGAACCTATCCTGCAAGTGGTTGCCTTGAAATCCGTGTATTAAAGACAAGTCAGCACTTTTTATCTAATTCTGTATTTTCTATACATGCGTATCAAAATTCCGACTTGAGATCAAAAAAGCCTTTCCCGGTGCATATTACAGATTTCAGCATGATATTGTGCACCATGATCAATACAAGTTGACCTCACTCAACTTATGGATCCTTGTTATTCTGTACTGGTGTAAACCACAATCACAAATTGGGGTCTTAACAGCCTTACATTCGCGTCACCTCCAAGAGGGGAGTGCCTCCCCGTATATTAGTTATCACCAGCAATAGGGTGCATCTGATACCCCTCATGTCAATCATTGTCTTATCCCTAGTCTTAAAGTGTGCAACTTGTCAAAATAATAACCTCCGCCAAATTAAGATTTTAATTCGGATGTCGGCAAGGGGAGCCTCCATGAGCTTAAAGTTTTGTACACGAAATCAATAGGATGTTTTTTTGGGTTTTTTTTTGACAAAACACAAAAATGTGATGATTGTCATCAGTGATTTGGTCAGAAATTCTTCAGAAGTACTTTCATCCTGTTAGGCAAATAGTTTCCAAGAAGTACCAATCAAAGTCGTCTCAGGGGGATACAAACTTTGTGAGCAGTTATAACAGGTTCAACACTCTTGTTGATGAGCTGAAGACAAGAACTCTAGCACAGTATATGATGTCCTCACTTCGCCAACAAAGAAATGGCATTGCATATGCTACCTAGAAGAAAGAAGAAGACTACTGCCTTGCCTCACGACAATAGCAGCAAAGCCAAAGAAAAACTGAAGTCTACAGCCAAGAAGCACCGTACTAAATCCACCAGAAGCTCCAAGCAGAACCTTGATGCTGCTAAGGATGCACTTGATGATGCTTACCTGTGGTGCTTGAGGAGCATGTTAATCCAAGGCTGAAGCACTTGACACCCTACATCTTGAAAACAAGCATGCTGCTGTCTGCTGCTGACTGATAAGAAGGCCACCCCACCTATAAGAATCAAATGTGAAACAACTGAAGATCGCCTTGACACGTGGTTTCCGCATTTAGTTCTCTACTTGGCAAGCCAGTTCAGAATAACACTAACGTTGATGACTTTCCCTTCAATCACAGATAGCAACACCCTTCCCTCCAACTGTTCCTTTCACTAAGAGGACTTCAGAAATCTGCCTAGAACGTAACAGCACCATGACACCTGGTCTCGACAACATTCCGTGCAGTAATCTGGAAGAATCAACTTTTTCATGATCCCAATGTTTAGAATTTGTAACAATCACTACATGAAACAAACCATGCCTTTTCAACCTCATTTACCATTCCTCTACCAAAGAAAGGCACCTCCACAACCCCAAAACTACAAAATCACACTGTCACCCTGGCCTCTAAGATCTACAATTCCATGCTGCTCAACAGAAGAGCTCATCATATAGATCCCATTCTCAGACGGAACCAGAATGGTTTTCGCAAGTCGGATCAACACTACCTCAAATACTTGCCCTCAGAAAGTACATACCTAGAATAGTTTGAGAATTTCCAAGAGAAAACCTTCAATTGTTTTGGAATTTTTCAAAGGCTTTTGACAGTGTAAACAGGAATGTGACACTGTCACCTATGACCATTGCCCGCTTACGACAAAACTTAGCACAATTCGGCCACGTATGCCATGGTACAATGATAGTATCCATGAAGCCCGACCCTTCGCAACGTTTAGAAAACAATGGCGCAAAAGCAGATCAGATGCTTGACAAGGATTGCTATCTTGACAAAAGAAATTGTTGAAGATTTAATAATTGAGGCAAAGCGTAGTTATTTTCATGACAAGCTCTTTACTGCTAACACAACACAATTTGGTATCTCAATTCTTTGCTTAATTACACAGTTTACTTCCAGATATACCTGTTCTATGTCTCATTGCAATAGATTTGCTGATTTTTTCGTTGAAGAAAATTCGTAAGATAAGACAGAATCTGGACTCTGACAGTGACCGTTGGTAGCTGCTTCAAGAATGGCAATATTTCAATCCACCATGACGACGTGTATGTTCGTGCGGATGCAAATATCGTGATCAGATGTCTTCGGTTGAACTGAAAGGAGTCAATAGTCCCGAGAACCATTTTTATGCCTTCAGAATTGACGCGTCAACCTGCTGAAGTTGATGGCTTAATCAAGAAATGTTCTAATAAATCTTGCCTGCTTGATCCGATCCCGATGTGGCTTCTCAAAGAAAGTTTGACCCCCATTTTTATTCCAACTCTGAACGGAAATCATAACATGTGTCTTTTGCCAAGGACGACTTTCCGAAACACTAAAAGATGCAATAATAACACCCATTATTAAAGAGCAGACAATGTATTCCTAATATCTTAAAGCTTATAGGTCTGTCCCTCTAACATCAAGTTCTTGCGAAAGTTGCTGAAATGGCAGCGGCTAGTCGGCTTACGGAGCATCTTGATAAGGAATTATTAAATGAACCATTTCAGTCAGCATACAAGCCATCTTCACTTCACTGAGACAGCCCTTCTGGAGTAAAGATGACATAGGCCTCGCCATTGATAATAAGAAGCGGTCTTATGGTTAAGGTGTTAGATCTATCGGCTTGCGTTTGACAAAGATCGACCATGCATTTTGTTCAACAGGCTTTGTCATCTTTTCACCATCAAGGATCGTGATCTGGAATGGTTTGCAAGCTACCTGAAACGAAGAAATCGTGTCTGTATATCTGGTAACTTTTCTAGGGAACACGTAATGAGTTTTGGCCTCCTCAAGGATCCGTTCTTGGACCCAGGGGTTACACGATGTACACGCACTCTATTGGTGACATTCTACGCAGAAACAGTGTTAATTTTTCATATTTAGCAGATGACACACGGATTGATGAACATCCGACCCACAATCCCCGAGAACCTGAACGGGCTCTCATAGACTCAGGCTATGTGTCTCAAGTTAAATTCTTGGATGACCAAAATAAGCTGCATGTTAACGCGGACAAAACTGAGTTTTTTATAGCAACTCTTCGAGATTCATTGACAACTTAAAGGAGTGAAAAGCTAATGCTTGATGATGTGACCATTGAACCGACGTTGAGGCTGAACAATCTCGGAGTCATATTTGATCCTGGGATATCGGCAGCAGTTAGCTCAGGACACAATGTCAACTAGTGGTTCCAAGCACTTGTCTTTTCCCGTATTGACTATGGTAACACGCTTACTGTTTCGGAGCTATGAATATTACTTTAATCGTCTGCAACGCCTACAAAATCGCGTCAGGCGAGACTGATATTATGGTGGGTCGAGATTCGCCCAGTGCCCCCCCCATTGTTACGGGGGGGACGTCGTCGTCATATTGGCTGCCGGGGATCCTTAACTTCGATTCAAATTTCTTGTCATCATCTATAGTGGGGGCGAAATAATAAGGCTCCTCAATATCTTCAAGAACTAATCACATATCATAAACCGAAATAAGCAACACGCTCATCTGTGCACACAGCACTTCTTCTCAAGTTCCTAAAACCAGGACTCTTACCGGAGATAAAGCGTTTCAAGTGGCAGGATCCACGCATGTGGAACTCTCTTCCATCCTCAGACAGGCCAAAACTCTGAGATATTTCAAAAATAAGTGAACCCCAGTGTAATTGATCTCGCCTTTTGTTTCTTTGAAGCAATTTGTTAAATTTGCATGTTTTTTATTGGATTACATTATTGTTTCTTGTTTACAAATGCATTTATGGTTATGGTTTATGGCATGGTATGGATTGTAATGCTGCCATATTCTCGAACACTTACGGCTGTCCCAGGTAAGCTGTCAAGGCGATTGCCAGCATATTATGATAACCAATATAGCTTTGTGCAGACCATGGGAGGGCCCACACAAGGAGTTCCAACCAACTACTGGAATCCTCCAAGGAGGATACGCGTGCTCCCTATTTCTTGGAGATCGGTTGATTACATCCTCTGACAGTCTTGACATCATGTGAACGACAAAGGACACTCACAATACACCCCAAGCGTTCTAGGACGTCACCAAAGTCAGTATCTCACAGACCTTGACTACGCAGTCGATGTAGCTCAAACAGCTGATCTGATTACGTTGGTGCACAGATCTACCAACCAGCCACTCGTGAATTGCTGTAGAAAAAATCGGCATACATCAATAGTCCTAGGCCAGAAGGGTTTAAACTACCTAAGAAGGGTACAAATGATTTTGTTACCAGTGTGGAGGCAACCCATGGGGATATACCGAAAGGGCATGCGAGAAAATTCAGATGAGTAGCTCCCCCCCCCCCCCCCCCCCCCCCCCCCCCCCCCCCCCCCCCCAGTCAGCTAGGGGTCAGTGAAAGGTCATCTGGGTGGGTCATATAGGTGGCCTAAAATTGGAAATTGCTCCGATCATTTGAAACACATTACCAACTGCTGATATGATTATGATCCAAGAGATTAAAAAAAGTTGTACAGTCATAATTTTCTGGGACCTTAGTTAAGGGGATACAGCAGAAAAAAATAGGTCAAAGGTCCAATTTTTAAAATTGTTGAATTTGAAATTGTTCATCTAGCTAAATGTATCAAAATAAGGATTATATTTTTTCACACAGTACAAATAGCTTTCGGCTATGGCGGAAAACCTATTGGATGGAGAAAGAAAACACGTAACCACCGTTTTGCAAGGGGGGGGGGAGGGAGGGGGCACATAGGCCATATAATCTCCCGAGTTGTGTTTTTCATTTTAGACTCAAAGAAGGGTAAATAACTTGAGTAGTGTTACCCCACAGTAAAGAACAAAAAAGAGGTTTGTGTTACCCAAACTGTAAAGAAAACATTGAACAATTTCTGAACTTTAAGTATTTAAAAACATCACATTACAAAGGATTTTTTTGCATAATGCCAGATTTATTCATTTGTGTTGATATTGCTATAGCACCCATGGGAAAAGTAGCACAGTTGGTTAACTAAAAAAACACAAATAGACAGTTGTTTTGTCCTTTTGTTTATTTGTTTTGTTTTTTTTTTCTTGGAAGCGACGATGAAAAAGGCATTCAGGAAGGAAAGTTACGATCCGTGGGAGTTCCAAAAAGTGGATCTTTTGACAAAGGGGGAATAACCCCATGTCATATTTTGTACTTTTTGAATATTCTCATTGCCGGCCAAACAATGTGGAATTATGTCAATGTTTCTCCAAAACTTGGATATTTTATCTTCAAAACAAATCAGCAAAGAGTGCACCTAATTTGCCCCTTGTGTGGAATTGCTTCCCGCGTACCAGCCTGGTTAAGTTTCCAAATAGGGTGAGGTGGTATTTTAATAAAGATGCTTAATTTTGGGCCACTGTGGTTGAATTCTTCGCTATATTCGAATAATGTACTTGAAGGCACTGTCAGATAATCCAGGATACGTAGACTATTTAAAGCTTCAAGGGGCATTTCTGATCAATGCACTGTTAGGGTGCATACTTATTACAATGAAACAAACATTAAGTCTTAGATTTCCTTTTAAATTTTCAATTAGCCAATAACGATAGTACCTATTAGGGGCAATTGTCTTTCTGGGGTGTTAAGCAAAGTGCCCATTGACTGTTTTTTAATTTCAAGAATTTTGTAATAGAGAAAACAATGATCTTTTCTACTAAAAATGGATAGGGGTTGGGGCACTCACATAGGAAATGGAATATGGGTTGTTAAGGTGGCGCTTCCAAACCCATGGCATTCGGTGCCAGGGGACTAAAAAAATAGCGGTCTTTGGGTTAAAGACAGCCAAATGCCTCAAAATAGGGTTTTCGGGTGGACAAATTTGCCCAATTTCCTAAAAATGGGTGGTCCGAGTGAAATTTTCCAAATTTCCCCGCCCCCCAAAAGGGGTCGTGGGGTGACATGGTCAAATTTTCAAAAAAATATGGGGTCTTTGGGTGGTTATTTTGAAAAAAAAATATATGGGGGTCATTGGTGACAACGATACTGAAATTGGGGGGGGGGGGGGGTCTTAACAGCCTTACATACGCTCACCTCCAAACTAGGAGTGCCTCCCGATGTATGAGATCTGGTCTACGAGTATGCCGTCCGGCAATGCGTTCGATATGCTTGATAACATGGGGCTGAAGGTTGGGGGGACAGTCTGATGTTTGTTAGCAGTGTTTTAGAGTGATTAAAAGGTCAAAGCTCATCTAAAGGCTCAATTTGGTTAGAGAAATTCCTTATGACCACCAATTTGGTCAAAAGGACCACACTGACATGAGCACATTACGGCGGTTGCGGGAAAAGTATTTACCACGGTCGAGTCTGGTCACAGACTGAGAAAGAAATCATCTAAATTGTGATACTGCGTGAGGAGGACTAGCGTTTTATCAGTTCGTCCAATAGAGAACTGTGTGTAAATGAAAATTATCTCAAATTATCTCCGAAGATCGAAGGGGTTCTAGGATATTTGGCAATTAGAATGTCAGAATTTTGTTCTCTTACGAGAACATCACTCAACTGGGTTTAAACCTTTATGAACCTTTGAAGCCAGTAGTTTTCTTACACCACAATCTCCATAGGGCTCTGAGGAGCACCAAACACCTTTTCTAACGATGGCATGTACGTCATTAGGATGGCTAATTTAATATGCACACTTATACTGTCCGGGACCGCCGTACTGAGCACAGAACACATCTGAGGTCAAAGGTCACACAGATGTCAAAGGTCCACAAACGGGGAATTGCACTAGTTTAAAAATTAAAGACAACAAAGTGAAGTATGTATATATTTGGAGTGGAGCTTGAGGGAATTTTGTTGGTGTAAGTTGGTTACCACCCTGGTGCATGGATGGCTGGCTTGTGATAGTGTCTTTACTTAGCTTCAATTAAAATGTAATTAAAATAGCACCCAGGGGGGGGGCGGGAAGCTCTCAGTGGAAAAAGAAGAAAAATATCTTCAAAACTGGTTATTTTGAGTGGTCGCCATAAATAAATCCCTGTGTGAAAAGCAATTATTTTTCTTTTAAGATACAAAAAATATTTTTGCCCATCCGTGATATGTATCAAAAATGCTTAAACTGAGATATTCAAAGGAATAAAAGGAATATTTATGCTTTCATACGCATATTTCAGTAATTACATTAATGAATGATAGTTAGAATTAACCCGAGCCAATGTATACGTCATTCAATTGCCAAAAATCAGTATATTGGTATCCATATTGTGCATATTAATTTATAATAGAGAATTTTCACACTCTTCAAAAAACGACTGAATTCTGAGACTAAGCTACTCCTTAGAATTACCTAGCATGGCATTTCATACACTAAAGACATGTAGCTTTTTTCAAAAAACATTACTAGAATTTGTACCCTTCTTAGGTAGTGAACACCTCATTTTTTTGCTGGCTGGCCCAAGCCTAATAAATGCCATGAAGACGGAATATATGACCTCAATGAGGAAGATAATCATCGACCTATCTGCACAACAGATGTAGGCCAACTCAAAGAGGTCAAGGACTTGAAGTATCTAGGGTCCTATGTTGCCGACAGAAGAAAGACTTGGAATGCCTGCAACAAACTACACCACTTATGGCAATCTGGTATCTCCAATTTAACCAAGCTGAAATTCTTAGAGCCTGTGTAGAGAGATCCTGTTATATGGATCTGAGACCTTGGCCATGAAGAAAGAGCTACAGGATAGACCGGATGGCACCTACACCAATCTTCTTTCATCGAGTACAAAACATATCCTGGCGTAAGCACAAAGTAAAAGCACAGATATATGGGGATATCCCTCCAATTACATCTTCTGTTGCCCAACGCCGTGCACGAATTGCCTGTCCACGTCATCGTGCGATTGATCAGGTACTCTCAGACGTCACATGTTGGAAGTTACCGTGCCAAAACAGAGGTCGTCGCCTCTTTAGCTACATTGGATTGATTGCTCGAGACATCCAGCAGGATCCCTCTGACATCCCAACTTAATGACAAATAGGGACATTTGGCGCTCCATGGTGAACAGGAATCTCGGTTGCGGTCGTTAATAGATTGACAGGCATGGGTGGTACATTTTGTGACCCCACTTTTTTCTGCTTCCCTCCGCAGTTGATTTCAGACATCCTTGACTTCACAGGCCTTTATAACCAATGTCAATAGTTTTTTAAGTTGTACTGTGGTGTGTTCCTTACCATGCACTATTGTTAACGTAATAGCAGGCAACTCTTTTGTCCACTTTCAATTTAGTCAATAGCTGCGTCCACACGTGTAGTTATTACTGGTATTATCTTAATTAGACTTATGTCCGATGAAATTAAAAAATCCGCTAATCCCCCTCACGCATATTGTACCCTATTGTAATCGTCTAAACATGCGGTCGGACATAAGTTACTTATCACAATGTGTGGCAAGGATATATAGTCCTCCGGTCCCCACAGTCCGGGAACAATGGAAAACAATAGGGCAATCGATTCAGTTGACTATTCACGCAACATTAGTTTCACGCTTTATTCCGTTGTCGTCTATGAAACCTGGACTATGAATCCTGCCGTACTATGATACTTCCACGCCTTACTAGTAAAGGTACGTGTGGACTTCCTATCGAAACTAACGGTGTCATTTTCGCTTTTTCTTAGTAAAAAGCAAGGAACAGAAGTGGCCGTTACTACACTACTCGGGTGGGCAAGTTAGCGACTCCGGCAGCTTTGGAAAAATTGGGGAGAAATTTTGAAGGCAAGGGAGAAAAAAGGGCCAAGGAAAAGGAGAAAAGAGTAAAGAGAAGAGGGGAGCCAGGGAGAAGGCCGGTGTTTTGATGTTATGATTTACAGCATGCAGAGGCTGACCCCGTCTGATTGTGGCGATCAAAACAAAAATGAGTCAGCCGTGCGAGCGAAGCGAGTACATTAACGTTTCCCAAATCCTACTTTTTGTTTCCAAAATCCTGGATACGACCCATGATATCGGGGGTCGTCGAGTGGCCAAATGGTGGAAACACATAGTTCAATACGGAATAAATCGCATCTCATCAGAGTGCGCAGTTCACACGACATAGAAAACGTTCCCCCACAGGGTTGGGGCCTGGGCATTGAAGTGCATATCCGCCAGGTGGGATTTTGACCAATGTTTTCCCAGGTTTTGTGGATTTCGAACCAAAGACGAATTTGTCTTCAATTTTTGGAGTCTTAAATTAATCCTTATCCAATGATCTTTCATATAAAATATGTCAATGGATTTTCTCTACTTAATATTCTTTGATGACTCATTATTGTGAGCACATGAAAAACATCTTGGATATCAGCCATATGTTCATTAATGTGCTAGTTTTTGTTGATTTCAAACCATGGACAATTTTTTCTTCAAAAAAGTGAAATTATATGACCAAAGACGAAATTGCTTTGTACATTCAGATGATGGGCCATGAACACGACGAATTAAATTGATCTTGACGAAAATGGTGTGAAAATATAGTTAATTTTATTGATAAGGTTTAATCTAATTGACAAAGACGAAATTGTTTTAAACAAACGACACGTTTCCGTTTTCTTGGGACGAAAAACAACTTCACGAGATATGAAATTTAATGAAAAATATATTAAATAAACTGGGAAAAAACCTTACAGGTTAAATGCTTGTCTTCGACTTAGTTATCATTTTTGAATAAAAGATCGAGCTGTCTATGTAACTGAAACACTGAGCGCCCGTCCATGCAGGGAGAAATCTTCAGGTCCTTGCGCACCCTTGACTAGAGATCTAGTTACGCGTTACCACCTGATGGAGCCAGCCTCAGTATTCTGCATGTTTCGAATGTACAACCAAAACAGGCTTCTTCTTACCTCGTTCTCTGCGCGCAAGGTTAAGCCGGATCGGTTTAGGGTTAGCGTCAAGTGAGATTTAATTTTGATTTTTGTGCATGAAATCACCTTAAGGATTATCCCTAATATCTCAAGTTACTTGGACAATGGACCTAATAGAGAGGAGGACCAATAACACACGAGTTTCAAAGTCAAGCCCTATCAAGCGTTCCCAGCCTTTTGTTAATTAAATCCTACCACAATCCAATTTACCGGCTTAAGGTAATGCGATAATTGCCTCTCAGCAGGAGGGAAAGCGCTCTTCGGAAAGTGGCGCGGGGCATACTGGGAAGGATCTTTTAACCATTGTGGCCAAGTTCAGCAAGCGACAAGAGAGAAAACACGGGAGAAAATCTATACTACGACAACATAGGTATGAAAAAAATATGAAGCTGAGGGCAATACAAAATACGTTTAGAAAATGTGATCATACTGTTTGGGGAGGTTTGAGGATGTTTTCTATAGTTTGAAGATTGCTGAGATCATATTTTTGGTGCAACCGCTGGGAAATGTGGGGAACATTGTAAAATGGGGGAGGGGGGGGGGAGGTTAGCCAAAGGTAAATTTGAAATGAAGTCAAATGTACACCAATACATTGTCTCCTTATAGATTAAAAATGGTAGAGTCAGGCGGGTAACCAGGACTTGTTTAAGGGGGGATGACTACACATGGAGGAATGTGTTGCCCATTTTTCTTAATGATAAAAGTGATTTAGTAATATACTAAATCAACAAAAGATAAAAGATAGGCAGTGAGTCATATATATTAGGTTAGGCCATGACGAGGTCTGATCACTCAGCTCTGCTAGCTCGGTCTTCACCATTTCCACTCAGTTGCAAAATTGTTGGACCACCAGTGACGTCATTTGACCCCCTAACTCTATGACGGAATAAGTGTTAACGTGACTAAAGCTGCGAATAAAGATATGAAGCTATTAGGGCCTATGATGTGGAATACATTAAACAGTGTTTATCGGTTTACTATACATTGAGCTTGCATAAGGGCCTATGTTGGTTAACTGACGAACTATGACATCACTGGTGGTGGCGAAACAAGACATTGCCAATTATGCTTTATGTATGCATGTTATATTTGTCTTGCCTTTTCACCCAGCATCTAACATGAGGACTGTATGAACACTTAAACAAGCTGTCTTCGACCCATTCAGAGCCTCAAATTGACCGCCAAATTACCCCGCTAAGAGGCTCACACTGTCCATTCATCCGCATCCTAAACCTTGGCGTGCTAGAGACTAATCAAGCTAATAAATGAGATGACTCCGGACAGCGGGGCGAGACTAATGATTTAAAAAATCTGTCACAGGAAGTGAAAGATAGGAGAATCGTTGTTTGATCAATAGTGACGAAATTTTGGCTCTGCGTAAGTTCACAAAATTCAACCAGAATTTTGGGGACACCACACCAAAATTTTGATTTCAAAGTATTTTGTTTTTTGTTTTTTTTTTATTAATGTTGGTTCTACAAGATTCAAGTAAATATTCCGTGATAAAGACATCAAACCAGGGAAAATTAAGCGAAGTAGGCGATTTTAGGCGATTCCGGGTTTTACAAACGCCGCAAGAACACGCATATAAAAATCTCTGCGTCACAAGTTATGTTATCAATGTTCCATTTATCCACTGTTCCACTGTCTGATCGGCCGATTTTTCTGCAATAATTATGCAAAATCAATACGATGAAGAAAACCATGCATCTAAAAAAGATTCCTGCATTCCGAATGCACAAAAAAAGTCTCCAATGACCCCTGTTAATTTGCTTAGGAAAAGAGATATTGAGTCCGAGTGATAGATGTGGCATCAGGTGTTATTGTTGTTTTCACTCGCTAAAGTATGAAGAACGTAAAATACGCGTGGGCTAAATATGCATAAGGATCCTATACGAATTTGAGTCCGAGTGAAGGGATAGCATTGCGGCATTCAGTTGTTATGTTGTTTCATCGCTAAAGTATGACGAACGTAAAATACCGCGTGTCTCATAAATCTGCATAAGGATGTCCTAATACGACCGATACCGTAAACCAAATATGGTGGTGCCCAAAACAGATAATGAAGCGGTTAGGCTCATTATAATTACTTTGGGGCACCTCGATTTGGTTACGCCGTTTGGGAGAATCTTCGGGTCTGGGGTTATATTTACGTCGTTGCAGACACTACACAACCCCCATTATTTTCTTGCTATTATACCCCATGGTTAAGTAAAACCAAAAGTTTCGGGAACTAGAGGAGAGGCTAGATTTGCCATGTTGCGTCTGGCAGATGAAGGGGGCTAGCTGTACAGCGATAGATGTTGTGGCGGATCCCCGGGGCGCATGGGGGGCATGATGGGCATAGAAGTGCCAATCGTAAATGCATGGATATTTCATCATAATGAAACTTCCAAATAAACTTCCCTGGGGTTGTGTTTTTGATTGTTGAAGGCATGCTGAAGGGATTTCAATGTACTGGTAAACAGGGTCTCGAACTGTTTGACGTGCACTCATTTGTGCGTTATGCTCCTGCTGTGCTGGGGAGAATGAGGGTTGTTGAAGGATTCTGGTGGTGAGAGGAGGCATTACCCATACGGGGAATGAATTCCTTTCACCTACTGATTTGGGAGTTTTTCATCACACATTAATGATTAATCATGATAATAGTTGTTTAGTGTATCGCCAGCGTTCACCACCATTTGGTACATATCACAATACTTTCGTCTTGTTGTACGATTGTAGACCTATTCATTTTATACGGTCTGATCCAGCCTATAACACGTATTTTTCGACGAAAAAATGAAATGAAATAATGTTATAGTACTGTAATACCATTAGTGGCTAAAATTAATAATTATAGGAAGATGATAAGAGGAAGGAAAAAAAATCATACGCCCCGTGTGGGAATCGAACTGCGAGGCCAGTGATCAGGGGGCGAGAAAACTTTTCCCACTCCGCTAAAGCGGGATTGTGTTGTATATTTGAAAAAAATATAACGATACGTAATTAAAACAAAACGTCAAACATTCTAAAATTTAATAAATCTATTAAAAAAAAAAAAATGAATGATTCGATTGTAAAATTCTAAACAATTATCTAAATCGGTCAAATTTGGGTATTCAATTTGAGAGAAAAGATTCTTTGGTGGACTGTTTCCCGAGGCATCTGAATGCTTCCGCAAGACGGCTTAATCATTGTTGATTCATTGTCCTTCCCCCCGATGATGATCCTTCCCCCCTCTTGATGCTTATTAGTGACGTCAAGGGGTATTGTAAATAAAATCATAAAATGCACCTTTTTGGCTCAGATGAATGCTTGTTTCGTAGGTTTTTCAGCGTTTCCAACCCTGTTGGAACCATTATAGGCGTTCCATGGATACATGTTAAAAATGTTGGTACATCATAGATATTGGGGCATTTTAGGGCGTTAGGCCTATATTCACAGATATTCCGTGAATTCCAAACAGGCATAGTCACCTAAAATGTGAATCTCCGCACGTATACGTTGGTACATTCACAGATCTCGTGAATTTCCACATGTGGAAATTCACCGAAAAATGTGTATCCCGCACCGTTGGTACATTCAAAGATCTCCGCGAATTTCCACATGTGGATCTTCACCGCCAAATGGGTATTTCCGCACGTTGGTATATTTTTTTCACCGATCCCGTTCATTCATTTTCCACATGTGGATGATTCACCCGCAAAATGTGGTATCCTTCCGCATATGGATTGTTTTTAAAAAGTATTTCATGTTGCCAATCAAGCCAGCACTGTTAAAATTAATCGTAATGGAACATTCGTGGTTAACAGCCAATAAATTGAACTTCATGTGATTAAACTCAATTCAATGACAGGCTCAATATAGGTCTTTATTAAAACCAACACTAGGCCTTCTCCTTCATTGGGACATGATTGATCACCAAGAACCAACTAATTTGCCATAACAAAGATTACTAACTCATCATGCCAGACAACAGATTTCGCTGATCGTTCACACAATGGCGACCATACAATGTCCATCAAACTCATCGGCTCACGTCTTCGATTTCCCTGTCATTCAAATATTTTCCAACTGTCTATTAGCTACTATGGCTCTTTTTCAGCAATAAGCAAAAGGTGGTGGAAACAATAATAAAGAATTTGAAAAATAACAATAGTCTTGAATTCTAAATATTCCCATATCTCGACCAAAAGCTACAATTACGTCTTTTTATCTGAGGTTTTATTCACCGATCCCCGTTAATTTCCACATGTGGATTTCACCGCAAAAATATGTATTTCGCCGCATGTTGGTATAATAACCGTCTTCCGTGCATTTTCCACATGCGGATATCCACCAAAAAATGTGTGCCCTCGAATAAAGTTTCTTAATAACTATCAAATATACAAGAACATACTATAACAACTTGTTTGACCCAAATAAAATGAAGTATATAGTTCAAACAAGAAACAAGGGTGCAGAAAAGAAGAAAGAAGATGAAATATAAAGGAGGCGACTTATAATAGAGGTAGAGACAGCAGACAAAATTATGGAATGATGGCATTAAGGATGAACAATGATGATCAAGGAGATGATGGGGGTCATGTTTCGATGGTTTTTGTATAGAGGTTTTACTACCATGCAAACGGAGTGGTCAGCATCCTCGAATGGCTTGGATAATGTTGTTGCTTTCAAAAAAAATAAGACACGAAATAATTCAAAATCGTTGTTTTGGGATGGAATTTATTTTAGTTCACAAATAAAATTTGTTGTTCGATTGTCACTTTCTTTTTTGAAGTAATATCTATAATGTTACTGTTATATACTCTTTTTCATGTATGTTTGATAGGTTATCTAATAAATGAATCTTTGGTTCGTGTAGGCCATTTTTATTGACTCCCCGCGACGTCAATCATCTATTGATGCCACAGGACATTAACCAGCATCTATTGATTCTACGCGACGTCAATCATCTATTGATGTCACAGGAAGTCAATCATCTACTGATTCCACGCGAAGTCAATCATCTATTGATTCCACGCGATGTCAATCATCTATTGATTCCAAGATTCACACTTAAGCTGTCAGTCAAAGTGGTAACTGCTCTGTGAAGGCTAATTCCTGTGGATTCTCATCAATCCTTTTCTCGTATATGTGTTCATCATGATTGAAATACACGAATTCCTTTAAATTTTGATATATGGGCTATAACGATTCGAAAGTAAAAAAATGTGACTTGAAGTACAGTTGGCTCCAAAATGTACATGATTTACCACACAACTAAGGGGAAATTTCGAAAACCAATCACCAAAAAGATAATGAGGAGTCCAACTTTTTTTACTCCTAGTTTTCCCATATTGTTTAGTAAAAATTCCATACTCAAATACTGTGAATAATAACAAAGTGGGGTACCCATTTTACTTGTGAAGAAAGCGCACTTACGGGGCACTTACGACATGAGGTTTCCCTTGATCAGAAAAACTTTGAAAAATTACCTTTACTCAATTTGCTCATGGTAAATGAAATGTTAAAATGCATGCACTCAGTCTCGCCTCTGCGTTATTAAAAGCGACACCCACTATTTGATTGCAATGCGATCATAATTCGGTCTTGTCCCAAAATTTTAATTTCTTTTTTTATTAATTTTAACGTTATTTCTTTAGAACCTGTTTCATGATACAAATGTTTTTGTAGTAGGTATTGCAATGCCTAAGTAGTTGAGTCTAATAATAACACCTACCCATTATCATTAACAATGATTACTACAAGTGTTACTAATATAATCTTCATGTTTAAAAATGATATACAAAAGATAGATGACACAGTACTGTTTGATCAAATAATCATGATATAATAATGATAATATTTTGTATATACCCAAATTGTTCTAAAGGAACATTGATGGAGTAAATATAAGGAAAAAGGAGGATCCTACAAACCTTCAAACAAAATTTGTTTATTATTCATCTAGAAATAAATTGCATATGACGAAACGATAGGCTATAACACTACAGGAAACAATGGTAGACGACGAACAGACCATAACTCAGACCGGGACAAGATGGTGATCAAAAACAAGATTGCATGTTGATATATACACCATCTCTATAACATCTGGTCCGTGTGGGGGCTTGGTCCCTTGAGTGCCCCCCGATTCCGTATATTAGGTAATATTCTTAGTTTTACAAGATCTTCTCCAATCACTTTCCCTAAACCTTTTAACAAAAGCTACGTTTAATGCAGTTTTTATATGTATCAATAAAATCACGCCAATTTGAAGCATGAAAATGATTGTTTGGAATTTTGTAAACTATTTTTAAAGTATCCTGACGAGGCCTACAACAAATTTTCCCTGATAAAGTTTTCCTAATGCTTTCACTCCTGTTCATGTTCATTGTCCAATAAAGTAAATCGCATTTCTAAACGTAATTCCACATAAAACCTTGGGTTACTAAAAGGTTTATTTTAAAATCGAATTCCAAACTAAAGACAAATATATAAAATATATCACTGTACCGACCACACTTAGAAAACAAAGTGAAATAACACCAAATATTCGAAACTTCCTTTACCACCTCCTTCTCTTGCCCAAAAATCACATATTCAACCAAAATAGAAGACTTATGACGAAAAAGTCAACTTTTGCAAGTTACTAATTATGTTAAACTTTTTCTTTTACTTTTTTGTTACATATAAGTATATATGTACTCATATGTAAATTTTAAAAAACAAGAAATACTATAAATGTATACTTTCCGTTTGTTTTAAATTCACGTATAGAGAAAACAATTCTTCATGTACCGTATGCCGTAGTTGCCGTCATCATTTTGACCTACTACTCATTCTATTACGCCCCAGTTTTGGCTTTAAGTGTGGGGTTGTGGGGTATTTGATGGATTGTGAAGATGTGGCTATGTGGGGGTTTGTTTGGGGGCTCCATCTTATACTGTTCATTGGGGGTGAGGCGGCGTGACGGCTGACCAGAGCACACAGCACGCCGGGAGCGGTTACCGGTGGGGGGTGGAGACCCGGAGGACTGAGTAAAAGTGGGCAGCGGGATCAAGACCTTCACCCAAAACCCCGGCGGGAAAGGGGGCGGCGCTAAGAAGTGCAAGCCGTGGGGAGCAAAAGGGGGAGAGCGAAAACGGGAGGGGGGGCAGTTTCAGAAGACGAGACTAGGGAAAAGTACGAGGGGGCGACCAAAGAGAGCAGGTGGAGTCAGAACATCCAAACCAAACAGCCGGGAGCCCTAAGGGGGGCACAGGAGAGGGGGAGAAAATCGGAGCGGGCGGCGGGATAACCAAGAGGGGGGGGGACGGGGCGGAAAATGCTTAGTTTCCGATGTAGGGGGCACAGAAGGTCAACGTCCATTGCAGTCAATGGGGCCTTGATCTTGTTACCTCCCTACTTTCCTTAATGCAAACATTTGAGACACTCAAAACGATTCCTTAATTTTATCCTATTAGCTCACCAATAATTTGCACCATTTTTTATCCAAACGGAGCAATTTTAAATTTGACCCCTGTACAACTTAAATTGACCTTTTTATTGATTTTTTGATGTTTTTAGCCTATAACTCTGAAACTTTTAGGGTGTCCATTACAACAACTAACCTTTTCTGAATCCTTATGGTTAGACTCATAACATGGTGTGCCTTTCAACATTATTGGCTCAATTTACATTTTTGACCCCTGTACCAACTTTGTTTTGGCCCCCTCTCCTTATAATGCACCACTTGCCGGCACGTAAGAAGCACGTTTTCAGGGTTTGTCAGCTCGTCAACATATTTAATCACTCCAGCACCTTTTGTACTTGGAGATGTGTTCAAAGTGTGGCGAGCGCCTGGTTATCGACTTGCGGATTTTTCCCGAAATATCTTTTACACACAGCTCAAAATACAATCACCAAAATTACAAATAAAGGCGCTGTCTACCCTTCCCCCTCTCCCCCCCTACCCCTCCCCTCGGACACCTGTCACAGACCCTTGCATTTTCTGAAATTTACATTCGATTAAGGGTCTTTTTGGGAGTTCAGAAATGATGCAAGTTTTAAAATTTGTAAAAAAAGATCAATTTTCTGTCTTCATTGCTTTCTGCATCTCTTTCTAAATCTTAGCAACAAGATTTGAGCAAATCTCGAGCATAAAGTAGCCAGTGTTCGCATATTTTTTTCTGGGAATTGGGTTAAAATTTGAATCTTGCTGAAACATGCTAGAATTATTTCCTAAACCTCCATTACCGCATACAAACGGCCAAACAACACGGCTATCAATATCCGCTGCTACACCAATTAAGTAAAAAAACACGCTGCACACAAAGCGCGTGTCCGCCAAATGATGCCGATTCAATGGATGATCAACACTATTCAACCAACCATGCCAATTAGCTCCAATTCAAGTCCCGTCATCTCGACACCAATATGGAATTTAATCCAGCTCTACGTTAGTTGTTTGTACAGGTATTAAATGAGCACGATTTTCACTTTACTTCCACCTCTTCTGATATTGCTATAATACATGGATAATTTGCTCATTTTAATACCTATGTTGACTCTTATTTTTTGGCCATTTTGGATCGTTGAAGTATCCCATTTGAGATGAACGGGGATCGATGAATATACCAACATGCGAAGATACACATTATTCGGTGAATATCCAAATGTGGATATG